>PVJI01004174.1:0-112337 GCA_004026765.1 Micronycteris hirsuta | reverse complement strand
CTATTCTTTACTGTCTTGTTAAAAAGGGAAATTACTCCCGTTCTCAATTCTGTCTTTCAGAGTTGGGGCTAAGATTTTGTAATAGAGATATTATCACAATTAGCATGTAACATTGAAGGCTTTTTAATTGTATACACAATGTTTTCCTCTTTCCCCTCTGAATTTTATTTCAAATTTAATAAGTAACTTATTTCAAATGCAATAACTAACTTTTACTTCAAATTTAATAAGTAATTCCTTTGCTGGAAATAGCTGAGCATTTTCTGGAGAATTTGTTTTATACATAAAGGATGAAATTAAATCATAGTTGGCCCTACATCACTCATGGGGTAGTATAAAGCGTGGTTTATGGCACACCTAGGATGCAGCTCTGTCCCAGGGATACGCAGAGAGAGAGTCCAGTAAGTGGAATCAGATGCTGTGCTTACAAAAGGGAGTGTCTTGCATCGACGGCCTCTGCTCTGCTGCTGCGTGGCAGCCCTTCCCTAACAGTTTGCAAAGAGTGCCAGCAAAGCGCACATGCCTGCCTAGAACGCACATTTGGACATAAAGAGAATTTTAGCAAAATATCCAAAAGTGTTATTATGGTGTATTACCACCTGTTCTTTCCCTTTATGTTGACTCATTGTGCCAACATAATGTAATATTCCTGTTTCAAACTTAAATTAATTGTATTTTACTCTCATTTAATATTCAAATTGGGGAGTGCACATGCTGCTGTGTATTTTTAAAGGGATGTTGCTAGAGCAGACAAGAGGCAGGCCTTTAAACTTCAAAATTCAGGACAAAGGTGCATGTTACGAACAGGCCCATTGTGTAGGCAGTTGGTTCAAGTAAAAGGTTAGGGTTTCATGAGCCACAATTGCTCAGAAGTCCTGTTGTCACGATAGCCCACAATTAGGAACAGCTACAAAGATAAACACAGAATAGGAAAAAATGGTCAGAATTATTGATGACTTATTAGGGGCTCAGAAAATTACAATATTTAAGGAAAAACAGCTATTAGTGAGATTGCAATTGACTGTTTTCTTACCAGCCGGAGTACAGGACGAGACTAATAGAGCTGCTGTGTGTTTATGTCACGTGCTGCCTCATTGTGAAGTATGGGCAGGAATAAGGAGCCACTGCAGAGGGCAGATCTTTATTTTCAGACTCAGGGGTGAGCGGGAAACTATATGTACTTAGGTTTCTGTGAAGAATCTCTCAAGGAAGAAAAATCAAAAGAAAGCTGAAAGAATGCCCAGCTGGTGTAGCTCAGTGGATTGAGCGCGGGCTGGGAACCAGAGGGTCCCGGTTCGATTCCCAGTCGGGGCACATGCCTGGGTTGCAGGCCAGGTCCCCAGTGAGGGCCATGTGAGAGGCAACCATACATTGCTCTTTCTCTCTCCCTTCTCCTCTCTCTGAAAATGAATAAATAAAATCTTTAAAAAAAAAAAAAGAAAGAAAGCTGAAAGAAGTGATAAAAATCCTCCAGGAACACAAAACCTCCCTTAAGACTCCTTCCTACCAAAGCCATTGGACAAACTTCACGAATCAGAGCTCTTTCCCTTCTAACGCTTTGGAAGATGGTGTGCATGTGGAAGGGGAGAGAATTGTGTTTGGGATTCCAGCCGAAGGTATTAAATGCTAATGAAAAGTAAGACAATGGAGAGCCCATTTCAGAGGCATACCAAGTTGTTTTAAGGCACCAGATGGAGAAAGGGAAATAAAACATAAGTGCTGCTGTGATGTCGGTCTTTGCCACTTATCTTTCACTGACGGGAACCTGCCGAGGCGAGGGAGAAAAATAATAATGTAACAATATCACGCCCTGCATATTAGCACTCCTTGGAGTTTCAGCAATCCTCAACATCTTTTTTATAAGGTTCCAGCTCAATTTCCTGTTTATCTCCATTATTTCTGGAATCTCTGATTCTGGTCATTGAAGCCTAGGATCTGGGTCCACAGTGACAAGAGAACAAATCAAGCCCCTCTAAACGAAAGAGTCTGTCCAGCTTCGAAGCAGAAGGGATTGGTCCAAAGAGCTATAAAGGGTTCTTGGGTCCTTTTTGGCCATAGAAAGTCAACTCTTAAGTGGAAAAGGAAAGTCACCTTAAATCAGAACCAGATGTAAATGACTAAATGAACCTTAAGTTCCTAATTGGAGACACAGTCAGGCTGTAATACGTTTAGCAAATTACAAACAAAATGTTCTTGTTTACATTACATTAAATGGCTTTAAAGCTCCAGCCAAAGAGCTAAATAAACATGCTGTTAAGCTAAAAATGGAGTGGAAGGCCTGTTCAGAGTTTGATGTAGTCGGGAGAAACCACAGCCCACCGAGCCCAGAGAGTGTATTTCTGTAAATGCTAGCGGTGTCGTGGACGGAAGAGGAGAGTAAGTTTACCTCGAGATCCAGGGCCTAATGAGCAGAGAGTACTTGCAGAGAACTGTTTGAATACTGTAACATATGCCTTCTTTCAGGATGCATAATTCATACCCAAGGACGTTCGCCATAGCAGTTCAGCTCAATAGCAACACCTCATTATTTTATCCCTCACTATTTATTCCTATGTTTGACGCCTCGTGAAATTACTGTTAATGTGTTTATATAAGGGGAGATCTGACACAAGTGGGAAGAATGTAATTTCCTACTCATTCTTTCCTGCTGCTCTGTCCTCTTCCCCTGGTACAAGTGGCAAGTGTAAATAGTTAATTTGCTTCAATTATGAGCCTGTCCTGCTAAATTAGAAGCAGCAGGGATATGAAGAGCCAGAATTATACTTATGAGGCAGCTGACAAATCCTCCGAGCCCATGGAATCAAATCATTTACTCCTCATTGGTGCTCAAACACCCACTCCGTAAGTGCCGCCAGGGTTTCCTATTTTCCCTTTTATCTTAGAATAAAACTTGGATTTTATGTCAACAATACCTAAGGTTAACTTAAATCCCGTTGCACTATGTGACTTGCACACACGTTTATCTTGCCCATTTCCTTATGCATTTTCCCCAACCTTTTTTTAAACTAGGAATAAGGGATGTGTGAAATAATTGTTCATTTTATAAACTGTAGAAGAAAAGTCTATATTCCTAAAAATTTGAAACTGAGAGATTGAAATTACATGAAATGGTGAGCATATTTTACTGCTAGAATGCAAGTATGTATATGTTCCTGTACATATATTGGTTGGAACATACATAGGATTATTGCATGCAGCATAAACATACATGTACACATATAGAAATATCCTATGCTCATATACAGGAAACAAACATTTCACTCGAAAGTTTCCATGGCATTGTTAGGGAGAGAATTTAACAAAATAATTATTCACGTTGGTGGTACTTTATGTATTATTGGTAAAAATGTTTGGGATGGTTGGGTTGTATATCTGTACATCAAAATCTCTATTTCCATTGATGTGGAAGATGCAATTTAGTACTTTTTTATGAGCACTCATGCTTACACTGACTCACAGAAGGAAAAAGCTGAGACTAAGGACTCTACCCTCAATCATGAATATTTCCTGAGCACCTACTATGTACCAAGCACTGCCGTTTGTCCTGGGGATCAGGCCCCTGAGGTGGTGTGTCTAAGAGACACATCAAGGGAGTTGTCACACCGCTAGGAGGAGCCATTGAGTAAACTAAAGGGGAACTTTTTGATTCACACTAGGCGCCTGCCATACTTGCTGTAAGGTGTTGGGAAAAATGACTATTTGTTCTAGGCTATTTTCTTATCAGTAAAAACAGAAATGATAAAAACCATTGCAACATTCTTGTTGAAAGAATTGAAGACAATATTCAAGTATATCAAGTGCTTAACACAAAAATGCACACAATATAGGCATATTTTTAATGCCTTTTTTTAATCTGTAGCTTCAGTGCCTCACACCACAGCAGGTATCCATTAGACACTCAATATATTGTTACATGTAATTGAATGACATCATACTTGCCGCAATCATCCACATTTAATAAATGAACAGATATATTTTGGAGCCTTCCCCTCCAACCCCCGCCCTGGGAAAGGGGCTTGCTTCTGATACCTACCATTCCAGAAACAGGCCACACCATTATTAGTTAGGCCTTCTAGATCCATTCAGGTGTTCCCCACAAGAATCGATTCCAACATTTTTCCCACATTGTATATTTTCAGTCCTCTGAATACTACTTTTTAAAGTTCTTTGAGTTCTGGAATGCTTAAGAAAATGCTGAGCAAGTTACACAAGATGGAAATTTAACTGCATTTGAGGACTGAGTTCTATATAAAATACAGATGCGCTTTTTTTAACTGTCCTAAATAATAACAGCATTGAAAGAAGCTGCAAACATTAATTTCTAAAGGAGATGGCTCTAAAGGATAAAGAAAATTGTGGTTAAATTATTATTTCTAATATACAACTGTATTTCCAAGCATTTTCTATAAATATGAAGTTGTAGTGGGGGAAGAAAACGGCATTTGAAGTCAATCTCAGAAAAATGCCTTTTAAATTTTTTTAGGGTTTGAATAGAATACGATATTGGAAGAATTATATATGTTTTCTTATTGTTACTGTAAAGGCTCGGTTGAAATGAACTCTGACTAGAGATTAACTAGGGGCCCGAGCAGAAAAGAAGGAAGAAGGCATTAAATAGTATTTATAAGAGTTTGCTTTTTTGTGTGTGAGTTGAATGGATTGTTTGGGTAAAGAGCAGAAAGTAAAAGAGCAAAATGACAGATTGTATTAGAATTTTTTTCTATTCGAGTTTATTATAGTCACCAATATTGAACTGCTGGTTTCACTTAGGGGTAATTAGCCTGTAAAAACATAGGTACTGCTGGTATTTAGAGCATTTCAAAAATGATTCAGTGAATCACTAGATTACATGAACAGGATATGGATTCTGTAGAATTTCTATTTGATGTCTATCTACGTATGTTTTCGTTTAGCCATTATATATGTTTTAGTTTAACTACCGAGATGCAATCCTTAGATAGGATATGGTAGCTTTCTTAGAATAACAAACCACAGCACATAACTAAGGACAGGATGAATTCAAAAGTGTTTGGATGAGCTAGGGAAAAATGATAAATGATGTATTATGATTTTTAAATCCCCATCTGGGCAACTTTGCACTTTATTTCAAACAGCTGCAGACCATTTGGAAGCCATTTTGTAGCTCAACTGAGTACTAATATTTACTGTATGAATCACATAACTTTAAAATATTTGTCTTTCCCTGAGAGAGAGAGAACGTTTCTTTCCCAAACTTAACTTTGACATAAATCAGACCCATCCTCCTAGGTTGGAAGGTTTGATCACTGCAGTGGGCTGCTCACTGCCAGAGGCGGTCAGCCTCACCGTTGGTTTCTGTGAGCAGACTTTCTCCACCCGTGAACAGAGGCTTTGAACCAGTTTTGAGGAACGTTTTACTGATGACTTTTACATACCTGTTCTAAAGTAAGAATTTCCCCCACTTCACCTATATGTTGAATATGTAGATATTTTTATCATTCTCTCATACATTTGAGATCTTTCTTCAGATATTTCCAGCAAAGAAAGAATTGAAAAAGCATCTTTGTAAAATTTTAGAAGGGCTCATCAGAAAGACATAGCAGTGTCTCACATCAGAACCATTAGGTAGTTCTCAAAGGCGGAGGGTCCAAACTACTGTTGAAGAAAGTTGACTCAGATCTGAATCCTGATCTGGGCTACTCCCCTTTAAACACAATGACAGAAACATACCTCCCGACATCACTGCCCTTTGAATCCTCCCTGTGAACATCTGCAGCTATTCAGGAAAGAGCGAATCCATCAATCCATATAATGTGACATGATGAGTTTACTCTTTTCTGAAGTGGTATTTAGGCACTTGTGCAATGGTCCCACATAGCTAATTGTCAATAGCCAATAGGGAGCCATTTGTAGAAAACAGGGCACTCTGAATGCTAGTCAGGCATCCCATAATGACATCGATCCCCAAGTGAAACCAGGGGGCACATTCAGCCTGAAATACATTGTTCACCACCTTTCTCCTGTGGTGGTTAATCAACAAGTTTCAGGAGAGTTAACACTTTGTGCGATGTTGACTACGGGGAGCCCAACAAAGGGATAGCTCCAGTCACGCTGTTGCTGTTTCAGTGGATACCAAATGCAAGAACAGTGATAGATGCTACAGTCAGGCCATCTGGCAATCCTGTCACATACGCTGCTCTAAGAAAATGATGCTTGGACAATGCCATGGACCAGAGCACGTTAGATTTGCCTTTGGAAGTACAGCGAACCCCAGTTAGCTGCCTGGGGGTCGGTTGGAGTGGCATATTAATAAAAACATGATATAAGTGCTTTGAGCATACAAATGTTTATTACCATCAAAAATATACAGTATTTACTAAATATTTGTTTTAAAGGCCTGAATGGGATTTCTATCTGTGTGGGAGAAAAATCCTCTAGAAATATTTTTAAGGTATTAAAAGTAAATGTAAAGAATTTCAATTTAAACTCATTAATCATAAGTTATGTCTTAGAGGAGATGGTTGAGGAAAAAACTAGAAACAGCAATTTGTCTCTCAAGGTTAAAAAAATATCAATAAAAAGCAGGAGAGCTTTGTTTTTCTGATTGTGGCTGAACCAAGGTGTGTTATATACATGGGGCATATTATTCAAAGGTATTTGCTGTAGTTATTTGTTTTTACATCCAAATTTTCCAAAAAAGTATCTGAACGTGATTTCCAATAACTAGCTCAGTTAATTTAGAATACTCTTGTATTTAAAGCAAAGGATTTATTGGTCTTTATTTAAAAAATAAAACTTTTAAGTCTGTTGAGTTTGATATTTAGTAAAGATGGAACAATGATTATATGATAATATTGTATGAATTCTTAATTGCCTTATTATAATCACCTTTCATTATATCAAAATGCCAAGTATAAAAATGTAGGCTGAAGACTTCCCTAAAAGAACAGAATGATTCACACATGTATTTTATAGGGTCCTTTGTCATTCTGTTGACCAGGTCAGTCATTTGTTTACCTTAAGTAAAGTGTTCTGATTTAATTAAAATATTCATGAGTAAATAATATTTCTCTCACCTTGAATTTCATAGTTGGGGACTGGGCTCAGCAGAACCCCTCCAGCATTAAAAGCCATAAATTGACCTCTGTGGCCGACTTTGGCAGATATTTGACCTAATTTATATTTAACTACTCTAATTCCAAAACCACTTTTCAGTGCTTAATCTGTGTGTTTTTTAGCTCAGCATTACAAAATACTAGCCAAGTCTCATTCCTGCTGTAAAATTCAAGATGTGGGAAATTTAAAATAGCTGTTGATAAAAATACACTTCTATTTACACAGTAAATGATGAAAAATATTTTGTTGTTTAAGGCTGATTTCAAGAGATTGTGAAAAAAAGAGACTGAAGGCTTGAAAGAATCAGTGTAATAGTAGCGGACAGCCACGTGTGTTCACTCTGCTAATCCTACACTCTCGACTCTAATGACGCCTTTCTGTTTAACTTGGTGATGTGACCTTTGGCATAGCAGCAAGTCATTTCTCAGTACTTTTGCTCAATTTAGGATGATTTTACTTACATTTTCAGGGTAATTCCCGCTGAAAAATGGAAACTTCTGGTTACTGAAATTCATTTCTGAACATTTTTACCATTTCTCAATGCGGAGCGCACAGACGCGGGTCGTCTGCCGTTTCTGTGGGATGGGACCTGACCAGCGCAGGCTCTGGGGCACCGCGTGCGCAATCCTCGCCGCCGGGGCCCCCTTCCACGCGATGTGTCTGACTGCCATCGCCAAGTCCTGAGTCTTTGAAATCGAACTTCGAGGCTCAAAATCTTAAAACATTGATGAACCTACCAACTCCAATGCCGGTCCCTTGATTTACTTATTGGACATCATTGGCTGTCTTTGAACTCTGTCCTTGTTTTTATATTTACATGGAACGCATATATCAGGACTTGAATGCACTGTGGAATTATCTGCTCGCTGTATGAATGTGAATGGTTTCTTTGCTCACGTGTGTTTCCCTGAGAGACTTCATCAGTAGTATCTTTCTATGCCAACTACTTCCATGCTCAGAGTAAACCAGATGAATCCTTTTATATGCTTTACATAGAACGGAAAATTTTATTATTGTTAATCTTCTTATCCAGCCTATTGCCATATTTCTTAAAAATCTGTTTCAGTAAGAGAATTCAGTCTTTGGGGAGATATAGATTATTACATAATGTAATTGTGTGTTTCTGTGTGTGCATGTGTGTGCAATTGTCATTCTGCACTGCACTGAGCTGAAAACAAAGGCAGATGCACTTTCTAATTTAAGTCTCTTTATCGTTGTTACAGGTCTATAAAAAGAAAACCGAGGCTGCAAAGAAAGAGTACCTGAAGCAGCTAGCAGCATACAGAGCCAGTCTTGTATCCAAGGTAACATTCAATTGTATAGTATTGTCAGATTGTGGGCATCTTCTTGCAGATGGTGGTGGTCATTTGAAAGCATAAAAGATCACTTCAGCATTTCTGCACAACCTTCTTTGCTGAAAAAAAGTAAATCCTAAACAAAGCAATATAGTTATATGTTATGGAAATATCTGTTCATACTTAAAAGACAAGAGCAGCATCCTCTGGGCCTTCTGTGAAATATCTTCCACGTGTGGATTGGTCCAACACATTCTTAATCCTCAGCCAACTTTCTATTTCTCTGTATCCCACTCTTACACTGCCTGCTCCTTCATGGCCCTCCCAGTTGACCTTTGCTGCAGAGATGCCAACTATCAAATCCTAGCCTCATTACAACACCATTAGGATGTAAGCCTACTCCCACACCCTAAAAAAATTGCACTATTTCATTTGAAAGTAAAAATGCCACTTAAAAATATTTTATGCCTTAAAATATCTTAAATTGCCCTGGCTGGTGTAGCTCAGTGGATTGAGCGCGGGCTGGGAACCAGACGGCCCCAGTTTGATTCCCTGTCAGGGCACATGCCTGGGTTGCAGGCCAGGTCCCCAGTGAGGGCCGTGTGAGAGGCAACCATACATTGCTGTTTCTCTCCCTCTCTGTCTCCCTCCCTTCCCCTCTTTCTAAAATAAATAAATAAAATCTTTAAAAATATATATATCTTAAACTGCCTTGGCTGGTGTGGATCAGTTGTTAGGAGCATCATCCCATACACCAAAATGTTACGTGTCAGGGCACATACCTGGGTTGTGGGTTTAAACCCGGTTGGGACATGAATGGGAGGCAACCACTTGATGTTTCTTTCCCACATCGATGTTTCTCTCTTTCTCTGTCTCCCTTTCTCTCTAAAAATCAGTAAGTATCTTTTAAAAAACTAAAGTAAAATATAAAATATCTTAAACACTAGTTCTTTCTGTTATAAGTACTCAAGAGTTGACTGTTTGGTCTCAGGTTATTAAAGATATATTTCCCTTTTTAGATTTCTCAGGGCAGTAACTTCAGAGAGACAGGGCTGTATTTATAGATGCTTGATACTATGTCATCTCAAGTCCAAATCAAGTTGTGACTTGGCTCAGTGTGTCCGGGGGATCTGGACTTCCCTCCATTCACCCACGAAGAATACTTTCTCTGTGATCCACAAACATCCATGCCCCTTCTAACAACTCCAAAGTAATTCTATAAAGTAGGTTTTTGAAGGGTAAAATATATGCTGATTATACTGTTGCAGAACAGAAAAGAGCACAGATATACGCACGTAAGAAATTTCAGTGTGCCAGTGGTCTGGTGCAACTTACATTCTACTTGTAAGGCATGACATTGTAGAAAAACTTAATATTTATTACTTAACCTTAAAATTTCTAGTCCCCCGTACTCTCTCACTATGGACCTTGCACTTTCTAATTTCTAACTTTTTTGAAGATATATATATTTTCTAACTTTTTTGAAGCTATATATATTTTCTGCTGATACGATCTCACATTTCTGTGTATTTATAGAATTCACAGAATGTGTATAAAACTGCAGCAAAAAAAAAAATTAGATCCATCCAGCCACTGGGTTAAATACTCACATTATTCAGACTAATATGCCCAAAATGTAAGGGGGATTTTTAAAAAGTTAAGTAAGACTTCAACCAAGATAAATTTCTTTTCAAGCATTTTCAATAGTGTTAGTCAAAGCATTTTATCCAAGAAAATCAATACAAAAATCTCAATGCCAATACAAAGCACACTGGTTAATGATATGCAGATTGCCAGAATGCTGTAATACTGACTAAGCCTTTGCTATCAAAACAAGTGTCCTCAGATATGCTCTTAGCTGCAACTTTCCTTACGATTCACTCTCAGAGCCGCAGCTCTCGGAGTTGCAACCCTCAGTGCATGGCAATTTGTGTAAATGCTTGCGAATTGCCATTTCTATATTTTCAAAACCAAGCATTTTTTTTTACAGCTTACTCTGACGTTTTTCTTCTCTTTGGCAGTAGGAATTTTGCTGGAACTGTTGAATGTCTATTTATGTACAACTATGTATTGTGTGTATCCAAATTGAAGGAAAGTTACAAACACCCTGTCCAGGTTAGAAAAAAAAGGGCCCTCTGATGTTCTGTGTGAACGGATATTTACAATATAACCCTACAGGCACGTACAGAAAAATGTCCAGCCTACCCTCCCATTGCAGATGGAAACATGTAAAAACCCATTTCTTTTCCATTTTATGTTTTCTTCTTGTGTGACTGTTCTGACAGGTTCAGTACTTAGTTAATTAATTAATTATTTATTTACGTATGTATGTTCACCCAGGCCCCACCCCCCTCCCCTCTGGCAACCATCAGCTTGTTCTCTGTATCTCTGTATGGGTCTGCTTCTGTTTTGTTTCATTTATTCACTTGGGTTTTTTGTAGATTCCACATATAAGTAAAATCAAAAGAAACCATCTTTTTATTTCAAACTGTAACAAGTAACAGTCATTTACGTTTATGCATATATTTTTCTATGTTAAAAATTTTTAAGTATGTTATAAATTATTTCCCTGTTCTGAAAGAGCTAAAGGGGCCGTCATAAAACGCCCGTGACACTGATCACTACAATTTAGGTAAGCACAGTGCGCCAGCCGAGCTCCGGTTTTTCCCGGTCGTTCCATCATGTGTTCGTTTGGCAGATGCTCCTGGGCATGTGGTCCATGCCAAGCACTGTGCCAGGCTCAGGACACAGTGGAAAACAGACAGACGCGTCCCCTGCGCTTAAGGAGTTTTCTCTTTCGTCTGGGAGAGCAATAGTAGAAATGCAAACTAATAAATGGCCAAGATCTTAGAGAATCTAAACATTCTGAAGGAAATAAAGCAAGGGATCTAATAGGGTGGACTGCAAAGTCCTCTTTGAAGAGGTGACATTGGGAGTTGAGAGTCAAAGGAACCCTAGGACTTGCAGACCCAGAGGTTGCTGAGGGAGAGCCCTGCAAAAGTGTCTCTTGGAATTGGGAGGCCATATGGCTGGAGCTGAGTAATAGAAGAAGTGTGGTTTGAAGTGAAGCTGGGAAGGTGGGAAGGGGCCAGATTGGGAAGGCCTTGCAGGACGCTGAAAGGAACTGGGTTTATTCAGTACACAGGGAAGCCATTGACCTGGCGTCAGTAGGGAATGGCACGTTCTGATTTATATTTTTAAAAGATCACTTTATGCGGAAGAGCTTCCTCAGTCCCCGCACCTTATCCCTCTAGGTTGGCTTGATTGTCTGCATTTCACTAAAGAGGGAAATTATTGCATAGGATACCAGTGCCCAAGGCCAGCGTTGAGCTAGCCCTCTCCCAACCCTCATGCTGGACCTTGCTGCTCACGCACCTGGACAGTGTGCTCGACCTGCTTCCTGAACCTCTGTCCTCCAAGTCATGGCAGAGCATAGACTCTCTCTCATCAATGAAGTACTCTATTGGCCAGGGAGCATCATGTTCATGTTCCTAAGTTCTTCCTTTACTCCTCCAGAGCTACATATTTTGGTACCTACCTTCCATGGAATACATTCTCACCAAACAAGACTTCGCATTCCTGGGTCAATAGCTCTTCCCTTCACTGATCTGCAGCCATGTCAAGTCTGTTACTTCTTGCAGCTTCCAGCCCAGGCCACACTCTGCATCCGCCCAGGACTGCCTGACACCTGCTTCATGTCAGGCGCAGGGCTAGGTGCTGAGAGCACAAAGAGGAATATAGCACATCAAAGGAAAATGCTTCATGATACATGAAAGGTTTGAAACTGAAGTCTAAAATTAGCCGCTTCTTACGGAACATAATCAAAAATAGAAACAGCCAGTGAACACTGACTCCGCCCATGAAATTGAGTCACAAGATTAACAATGCCTGTCTCCTTTCAATGGCTCACGCTATGTTTCAGTTTAAATCTGCTATATACCACTAATCCAACAAATTAATTAACACAACGCCTGGCCTGACTAAAATAGAAATCGACCAAAACTAAGAAAAGCTCTGTCATAGTAAATGAATATTCTGTCATCCTTTAAAATGACAATACTGACATATTCCCAAAAGGACACTGAACTTTTTCCAACAATAACACAAATACAAATAATATCATGTTATCCAGTAGCTTCTACAAGTCACACACGGTGCAAGAAATATGTATATGTCTACTAATCATCACCATAACCCTACAAAGTATGATGTAGACCCGTTGTCTAGATAATCCCTGGGCAGGGAGATTAGTGACTTGCCCCCAGTAAGTCATTGACAGTGGCTCACTGAGGACCCATCCTCCTCACTGTCTTGTTGCAAAGCTTGTAGGTTTTCTCTACCTGGAGTGGTTGTCAAATGTTTATATCTTTAGACCTATGACCGTTTGTTAGCTCCAGTAAAATTCTGTGCTAGCTCTTACATATTAGATAGCTAAGAGTAAAGCTTCCCTGGCTGAAATGAGGCTGGGGGTAGAAAGCTGCCCACTTTCACCCCGACTACTACCACCAGAGGCATGCCAGAGATGCTCAGAGACATCTGGGGCCTGCAGAACATTAAAAGAGCATCACTCTGCACCATGACCTTCCAGCTGTGCTGGTGCCTCACCTGGCCACCACCCCACTACCCAGCCACACGCTATGCTCTGCTGTGCGAACACTTCAGAACTGGACACGTGGATAGGAGTACAGAGTGTGGAAACACCACACTCATCAGACCCTGGAATAATTTATTCAGCTGGGGGCTCTATAATTTAAATAGGGAGGTTGGAGAGATTTCAGAAGAAAAAGTCATAAAAGCAACTGAAATTATGCTAAATGAAATAAGTCAGACAGTGAAAGACAAATACCATGCAATTTCACTTATATGTGGAGTCTAAAAAACAAAATGAAGAAAGAAACAAAACAAACAAACTCACAGAGACAAAGAACAAATTGATGGTTGCCGGATGGGAGGAGGGTTAGGGGATGGGTGAAAAGGTGAAGGGATTGCAAAGTACAAATTGCCAGTTATAAAAATAGGCACGAGGATGTAAAGTACAACATAAGGAATATAGTCAATAACATTATAATAACTATGTATGGTGCCAGGTGTGTCCTAGACTTCCCAGGATGATCACTTTGTAGGGTATGTAAATGTCTAATCATTTTGGTGTACACATGAAACTAATACAATATTGAAGGGTAACTGTAATTGAAAAGTAAAAGTTAAAAAATGTAAGTGGCTGCAAGGTGAAGGGCAGAAAGCAGCAGCAGAGAAGAGAGGGTCTGAAATTTCTAAGCCTGTCATGCAAGACGTAGGCGTGTGCAAGCCCATGACGGGCGTCGGACGTAGGACAGTGGTGAATGGCGCTCCATTTTCTCTGACGCCAGAATAAGAAAAGGGAGGCCATTTCAGACTAGAAGAATGTGGTCTGAACAAAGGGCATCACTAAACCAAATCTTGAATTATTTGGGTAAACAGTTTTTTTCATACAGAGATTTAGAAACAGGAAACAAAGGTTTATAAATAAGGATTGTAGAGCTCTAAGGTATCTCCAACCTCTGGGCTTCCATAAGGCATCAAGGATGCATCAGAGAACCTCTGCACTGCCACCGAGGTCACGCTGAGAGAGTAATCAGAGGGCACAGAGGTCCACAGGCACTGGGGGCAGGTGGATCTGGGTTCGCATTCCAGGTTTCCCACCCGCTAACGGCATGTCTTCATGCCAATCACTCAGCTGTTCTAAGTCTCTAACTCGTGTGTCCAATAGAGAAGATAATAGGACCTACATCATAGGGTTTCCGTGAGGATAAAATAAGAAACTCAATATAACCTGCATGATTTGAGAGCCTATAGGAGACCATAAATACTAGCTATTTAATTATTATCATTATACTTTTATTTTAATGTCATTGGTAAGTGTGCAAAAACTAGGAAAAGTTTGTGTATGATTGAAAATTTAGCTGGCTCATATTTTCAATTTGTCTGAAAGGCTGCTTTCATATAGAGAAATTTTTAAGTGACATTAAAATAAAAATTTGTTTCAAGATAAATTCTTTTATAAGGATAAGAAATGACCCAGCTATTTTAAAAACTCATCTACACAGGTTTCTTAATTGAAGTAGTCTTTATGAGTCCTTAGTTGGGAGAGTCTAAGAATAGTCTGACAGCCAAGAATGTGTGTTATTACAAAGGCTCGGGCTTCTTGGCTGGAGCGGTTCTACATGCTATTTAATGTCATTTTGGGTTGGACTATTAAGTAAAGCTTAAGGATATATCGTTTTTCCATGGACTTGGGCCTAAATTATTATGTTGAAAACAATGTATAACTTTAAAGCAATTGGAACTAGTTTCATTTTACCACATAGACCAGAATTTATATTCCCAAAATGAGTGTTGCCTTCAAAGTGGTCGCCTGGGGAGGCTGCAAACTTATTTCGCTATTGCTCCCCGAGTTCAAAAGATTCCTGAAACTCCTCTTTTAGAACTGCAGTCAGAAAAGTTTATGAGCCACTTTAGAAAGTCAATCTTGTTACATTGTTTTCACACCTCATTCTTTTCCCCAAACATCACTCAGATATAACCACAGACTTGGCTTCCAGCGACTATTCGCTGTTTCCAAACATCAATTCACCATCAAAAGACAAAGCATTGTCTGAGGATATGTGAGACAGAGTTCCGCAGGCTCTGAAGAGAAACCCAGCACGGAAGTTCTCAGATATTCCAAGTAAATGCAGTGTTACTGAAAGAAACTTCCGCCGTCTTAGAAGTGCTGACCTGGAGGGGACAGCATTTGCGTGAACATGTTCTGGTTTGTTAACGGAGGGTCATCAGATTCATGACTTAAAGGTCACACACCAGATAGGAGATTTTACTTCTACCTTGTGCTAAAATTTATAGGGACAACGGAAGCGATTTTTTTAATGTACAGTGTAGGACAGCATTGAATTAAGTTACAAAAGTTGTCTGTTGCCACAACCAGTGACAACCAGTGCTCAGTTCAATTGAGGGTTCGTAAATTCAAAACAAAAGCAATGATTTCTTTTTACAGGATGAAGTAACCTATAGAATTCATGCCATGGAGACAAACACTGAGCCTAAATTGGGAAATGGGATGGACCATTGTATCACTGTTAGCATAAAATTCGCAGCTTTGTAAATCCAGATTGTGATTTAAAGATAATAAAATCTCATGCTTCGGGGTGTAAATTAATCTCCTGCAAGGACGAGGAAGAATTTTTTATCCAGAAGTAACAATGCACAGTTGAGTCAGTTCATAAATGTCTTTTAATTTCCAGTGCATCAAGTGTTGGTCAGTGCTGAAAACAAGGATCAAATTAGATGGGCAATTGCTCTTATTTGCTTCAGCAACTCCTAGATTGTTGCTTCCACTGAATTTTATGTCTTGTGTTTATACTTCGTTTTTTTAAATCATAATTGCTTTGTCAATCTTTCATTTTTAAAACACTTATCATCCCAGGATGGGGGCGTTTATACCTCTGCAGTATTATCTTCATTATACAAAGTAAGTGGGATCAAAACTATCTTGGATAATCAACGGTTTGGTTATTAAGAAGTGTCTCAAGGTTTATAGAGTTGTATCTCTCTCTCGTGGAAGATTCTGCTGAGAAGACCCAAAAGTCTCCTTGCTGCGCATGCCCTCTCATTTTGCTTTTAGAGAACAGCTTTCAGAATCAGGGGTCCAGAAGCAAACAGGAAATAGAACTTATTCAGAAACCAATAGCAAGAACATAGTTTTTGCATGAAAAATGTCTGATTTGAGGGTTGATTTTCAGTTGCGTGTACAGTAGCAAAATCACATTTATCAGGTTACCTATATAAAGCACACACCACTAAAATAAAACTGGTTAATGTGTTCAAAAACAGAAAGCAATACAAATTATTAAGTCTGTATGAGAAAATAGTTCTACCTTATGAAAGGTAGGTACAGAGATCTTCATACACAATATAATTAATTTGCAAAATTGTAGCCTTGCTTTCATAGCTTCATTGGAAAAAATGACAATACATTAAATTTATGTTTTTTTAATATTCCCATTTAATCAGATTATGAATTCGTGGCACTTTGCTATGGAAAATGAACTTACTCTTCCTATCTTCCAAAATAATAAAAGAACTCAGTAATTAATAGTCAGCCTGTAGTATTAGTCTGATGAAGAATTAATCAGAAACGAAGCTGGAGATAGGTTTTTCCTGTCTAAATGTGTAGACCTTTACATGAAGATGCTGATTCTCAAACTAGGAGCGGTGCACTGTCAGCTCCCCTGCCGTCTGCATCCACCCAGGATCCAGTGGGGAATAAAGGGCCGGTCAACCAAACAAAGGACTAAGCTAAGGGTCGTAATTTCTCATCACTCTTGGGAGGGCATGGTTTATGCTGAGAGCAAAGAAGAAAGTGGGCCCAGCTGGTGTAGCTCAGTGGATTGAGTGCGGGCTGGGAACCAAAAGGTCCTGGTTTGATTCCCAGTCAGGGCACATGCCTGGGTTGCAGGCCAGGTTCCCAGTGAGGGCCATGTGAGAGGCAACCATACATTGCTCTTTCTCCCTCCCTTCTCCTCTCTAAAAATAAATAAATAAAATCTTAAAAAAAAAAAAAAAAGAAGAAGAAAGTGGAATATCAGTCTGATATTCTGTAGGTTTTCAAGGATTTCTGATCTTTCCTCACGCCGCAGGGCAGAGGAAGGGCATGTTTTGCCAGGGCCTCAGCAAGGGCAGCAGATTGTGTACTGCTCAAGGAGAGTCATTCAGTCATTCAGGAAACATGTTTGCTGTCTCTACGTACTTGGCATTGTGCCTGATGCATGGGAAACAGAGATTCAAGTCACTCTCATAAAAAAGATCCTTTTCTTGATGATGGAGATTCATTTTATAGAGAGAACACAGGGAGAGAATGCCTTTTGAGGTGCCTGCCAGGTACAGTCACATAGCTAGACACATTATTTACCTTGTTGCATTAAATATTTGGAAAGTAAAGAGAAATCATGCTACTTCCCAAAATTCTTTCCCCCTCTATGTCATAAATTGTGTTTCAAATGTTGTCTAAGTCATTACTTTGAGAAATCTATTTTGTTTGCCCATATTCCTTCTAGTGATTAAAAGTTACTGGTATTTCTTCCCCCAACCCTAGCCCCGCCATAGCCTGGAATATCTCCTCTCCCTTTTTATGTGAACTTCTTTTTTTATTTTTTTTTATTTTTTTATTACTTTATTGTTGTTCACTTACAGTTGTCTGCATTTACCTCCAACCACTCCCTCCCAACCCCAGCGAAATCCACTTCCCTCTCTTGCTTCCACTCCCCCAAACCTTGGTTCTGTCCATGTGTCCTTTATAGTAGTTCCTGAAAACCCTTCCCCCCCATTATCCCTTCCCACCTCCTCTCTGGTTATTGTCAGATAGTTCTTAATTTCAACGTCTCTGCTTCTATTTTGCCTGCTTTTTTCTTTTGTTGATTATGTTCCAGTTAAAAGTGAGATCTTATGGTATTTGTCCCTCACCGCCTGGCTTATTTTACTTAGCATAATGGTCTCCAGTAATTATTGTTATTCTATTACAGTTGCCCGAATTTTTCCCCCTTTGCCTTCCTCTGCCCAGCCCACCCCCGCTCCCACAGTCCATCCCCAAAATGCTTTAGTTTTACTGATCTTTGCACAGGTTATAGTCTAGAGAAGATAAATGACAAAGAAACAGCTGAATAGACAAAATGTTTTGTGTTTACCATGAAAAATGAGAGTCTTTACAAAGTTGACAATAAAGTATCTCAAATGAGATTGCAATTTATTTCTATGTATCTATAAGTCTGTATTCCTGTCTCTACACCTATCTATCATCTACCTATATGGTGGACTACATGCTACTAATTAAAAAGTAAAATTTGGGAGAATTTGGTTCATTGTTTATTTTGAATTCAACGTTGAGGGAAACTATTAACATGTCCACGCCTTAGCTTTTCTAGGCTGCAATTGGGAAGCTACCAAGTTCCTAAATCCTTCAAGAAACTGTCACTCTCCTTACCCTAGAAGATGAAATTCACTATGCAGATAGAATTCCAGGAAATGTGAAACAATGATTATTTTAATATTGTACCTGAATGTATATAATTTAACTATGCATTTTGAGACAATAAAAATCAATTTATTTGAGGCAAGACATCTGACTATTTAAATTGAAATGTATGTTCTATTTGCCATTTTAAATATGTGTGCAATTTATTAATTCTTCTGCACTGGTATTTTTCATTGAAAACCACTGCCATGAAATGGCCCACTGAGAGGAGATCTTGTGGTCCTTACCTGTAGAATTACAGCCAACATTCACATACTGAGGGTTCTGAGAAGCCCTACTCTGAAGGCACCCACTCAATCTTGTGTAACCCAGTGCTGTCGCCACACATATTTTATTATGAACCTTGTGTTTTAAAGCTATTTATTTTTCCACAAACCCCTTCAATACAACTTGGAAATGGTGTGTGTTGGGAGGCAAAGTGTCTGTTGCACCTGGAGCTGCTTTCCAGGACTGGCTGTCCACCCACGAGGCCAGACCTGCCCTTGCCGATGTCTGTACGCATCAGGATTAGTCATTTTTAGTGTCAGTGTAGCGTGAGTATATTTCCTTAAGTCTGTTTAATTTACACGAATGTATTTAGCACATTGTTGTAACTCTTGGGATGATTATGTGATTATGTCTGGACACCGTGTCACATGTACTTCTGTACACCTGGTTTACGTGCACACAGGTGCATGTGCCAATTCAGGCTACATATGTGATGTACATACAGGGTCCGGCAGAAGGAACGCCTGCTTGAGTGTGGTCGGTAGGGTAATATGGGTGTGATAATGTATGGTTTTAATTTGAACATTTCACCTAAAATGCTTGAGTGTGATATTGATATGTTGCAGAATTACACGCTTATGATTTTGTGATGAAAAAGGGGTGTTATTTGTGCCAGACCCTGTATATACCATATATAAACATCTATATACACACACATATATATAATACCAGTAGGTAAGGAGGCAATTATTGGCTACAGAAATAAAAACAAAAACATTTTACAGTTACCTATATTTCATAGTTTTGACAGCGTGGCAAAGGTGAGTGGTTTCCCTTCTGTTTGAATGAAAAACATCTAAAAAGCAAAAACTAAAGATGCACTAACAAGTATTATGCATTATAGCTATCGGCTCATCATGTAATCCTTCTTCCCTGAATGGCGGTGACACAGCATGTGACTAAATATGAAATGAGCCCTTGTGCCATTGGCTGGGAGGAGGGAGTGCAAACACAGTGACAGCACCTTCCCCGATGACTTCAACACACACACAATGCACACATAACCGTCCTGGCAGGTTTGGAAAGATTTTTGAGGCATATCACTGCAGTACGTGTTATTATGATGTAGAACTAGTCACTGTTTACACGGCCTGAATTAGCCTGATTGACCTTTTCCTTAAATTGTTCTCTGCTCTGCACATCAACAATAAGAACTTTTAAGTGGAAGGAAGAAAATTGATTTAATTTTTCAATTGAAAGCACCTTTTAGGTACTATATTTTTTAATTATATTTTATTAATAATGCTGTTACAGTTGCCTCAATTTTTCACCCTTTTCTCCCCTTCACCCAGGACCCCCCACTCCCTCAGGCAAACCCCACACCATTGTTCATGTCCATGGCCCATGCGCCTAAGTTCTTCGGCTACTCCATTTCCTACACGGTACTTTACATCCCCATGGCTGTTCTATGACTACCTATTTGTACTTCTTTTTATTTAATTACTTTATTGTTGTTCAATTACATTGAAACTATGTACTTCTTTTTGTTAATCATTTTTAAATTAATGTTTGAATACAGTTGTCTCCATTTTCCCACCACCACTACTTTCCCCTGCCCCACCCACCTCCACCTCCCACCCTCAATCCTATCCCTCTTTGGCTTTGTCCATGGGTCCTTTATACATGTTCTTTGATGACCCTTTCCCTTCTAGGTACTATCTTTAATAAAGCTTCTTTCTTTGGTCTAAAGCCTCCCCTTGAAAATCTCTATGAACAATTGTTATTACTACAGAAGACAGGAGTCTGAATGTGCATTCCTATTCTGGAAGGCTGCACTAACATTGACACAGAGAAGAATAATGAGAGAATTCTTTAGAGGGACTTGAACTCCGGGCACACTTACTACATACTCTGCATGGAGCATTCAGTCCCACGGTACCCCAGGTTCCCACAGTTTGGCATATCTTCATAGATTGTGTGAAGGTTGTGTTCTTCCCATAGAGACAGCATGTCGGGTACTAGTCCATTTAACCAGCCTCCTCTCCTCGAGTCAGCACACACAGGGATGGGGCATTGTCCTCCCTGTGGTTTTCATTTAATTTTCCTACGTGGTTGAAGAAAAGATGAGTTGTGCTGCTAGCAAGGTCATAGGCTGACACGATGCTCCCATGCTGAGTTTCTTGTCTTCACGTGTGATGAGCCAGTAGGCCTCACGTGCCTTCAGTAGATGGGGCTGCACGGAGCACAGGAACTCAGAAAGAGCCTGCGTTGCTGGGAGGAACGAGAAACTCACTCTGACTTACACACTGAGCAGGCATGGCACCGAGGTCGTACAGTAAGGATATACATGCATCCTCAAGACCTGGTTTTGACAAAGTGACTTTTTTCTCCCGAAGGACATTTCAGCATTTTCTCTCTCCAGCTGGTTTCACCTTTCACCATTCGTCCCATCAGCCCCTTCCTCTCAGCAAAGCAGGAGGTCAGTTTGTGCCCAGAAAGGAACGCCTCAGGGTTCATTCTTGATTCTTTTTGGCTTCCACCGAGATGCCTGGTTGTTAAGCCAATTAAAAGAATATTAGGAAATGGCCATATGAAGGTATAAAAAACATTAGGGCAAAATTATATTCATTTATGATGGAGTCTAAAATTTCTAAGGGAGATTATTTTTATCTAGTTCATTAGAGGGGACAATTCATCACCTCCTTCTTTAAAAATCAAGATGAGTTCCATGGTTACTTTGAAGATATATTAATGTGGTTTTATGTGACTTCAGAAAGGTATTTTAGAACTCTTAGATTCCATATCCATTTCTATCAACTAGCTTTGATTTCTTTGTACAAATATCTAGGCCAAGGCTCTTGGAGAATACAAAAAGAAAAAAGAAAAAAACTAAACATATAATCAATAGAAGAACTCCAACACTGAAATACTTTCAAAGTGAGCTACACGTATGTTTCCTGTTAGGACGATGATGGTGTCCATCCCACCCTCATTGTCTTCTCTTTATTTGGATGATGAGAAGAGCCACCAAGTTAGGGCTTAGCACTTAGAAAAAGAAAAAAAAAATGCCAGCACAGGTTGTTTTAGATTTCTTAACAGAGATAGAGGAAGCTCAGTCTTGCCTAAGTGACGTTACAAACAATGGTGGCAGAGTTTTTAGGTAGTAGAGTCAAGAATAGTAATGGGTGTTGATTCCTGTGGAAGTTAATGTGAAAACTCTCGGAACATCTTGTTCATAGAAATCAACACCATGTGTGTCTAACTTAACTTGGCTCTTGTTTGTTTCCTCAACAGAGCTACAGTGAACCTGTTGATGTGAAGACATCTCAACCTCCTCAGCTGATCAGTTCAAAGCCGTCAGTGTTCCATGGGCCCAGCCAGGCCCACTCAGCTCTGTACCTAAGCTCCCACTATCACCAACAACCAGGAATGAATCCCCACCTAACTGCCATGCACCCAAGTCTCCCCAGGAGCATAGCCCCCAAGCCGAATAACCAAATGCCAGTGACTGTCTCTATAGCAAACATGGCTGTGTCCCCCCCTCCTCCCCTCCAGATCAGTCCACCTCTCCACCAGCATCTCAACATGCAGCAGCACCAGCCACTCGCCATGCAGCAGCCCCTTGGGAACCAGCTCCCCATGCAGGTCCAGTCTGCCTTACATTCACCCACCATGCAGCAGGTACGTGCTCATGGGCTGGGGGGTCTGTTCATTCAGTAAAAGGGGGGATAGGTGTTTTCTGTTCTTCTATTTAAATGGAGAGAGAACTGAAGATACTCGATAAATATCTGCCTTCTGAAAAATACAACTTGCAGGTGGAGAGTTTGGGCAGCATTATGCAATTACAACAGTTGATGGCTGCTGCTTTGCATAAATCACTGGTTTCCTTCTCATGGTATCCATTTTGCTTCACCTTTATAATCACCCTAGTTTTCAGCTCAAGTAAAGTGCATTTGTTATTTGGAGATGCCAACTGCAACTGAAGATCTTTTTGGGATTTAGAACTCTATATACATATATATATATATTTTTTTTAAACATTGTTCAGATATAAGGAAGTCCTGACTGGTATGACTGCTGAGTCCAATAAAAGCTGAGACATGTAGTCAGACCCACTCTTTCTGGTCAGAAGTATGAATGGGTACAACTTTAAAAGTCCTAAGAAATGAAAATTTTAACCAGAGTTTTATTTTAAAATGGATACCTGTCTTCTGCATGAATTAGAAAACATAAGAGGTTTGGAAACCTCCGTGCCCACTCCCCAATACAGAAAACATTTGTCTGAAATCTTAACTTAAATTTCTTTGAAATTAAGTTTTCCTTTTGGATTCTAGTTTTATTGTAAAATTTGAAAATGAGGAGCAAAAGGTGTAAACTAAAGTGAGCATAAAATATTTAAAAATCCTAAAAACTTGTTTTAAAAAAATAGACCAGAGAAAACCTACAAATAATATCAAATTTATCTCACTTTTATAATCTAATTACTCCATTTTTTCCAGATGTACAATTAAATATGGAAGCATAACTTTCAAATAGAATTGATGCATAGGCCTCTGTGGAATTTGAGTCTATAGTTGGACTAGGGTAGGGTGCAGAAGAACCAGAAAGAGGAATTAAATATAAGTAATCTCAAATTCATTTTTATTATTATAGTTGTAGACAGGATTTCTGAGAGCTGACAATAGCAAATATTAATATATTACCCTACCTTATCCTTACTTTCAGAAAATTTATAATATAGGTACTACTAGCATTATCTTCCTTATGCAGATGAGGAAACTCAGGTGTGGCAGAGTTGAGCAACGTGCCCATGAGGTCAGAGCTGGAATTCACACTCCAGTCTACTCAGAAATCAGAGCCTGGATTCTTAAATGCTAGACCAGCCCCCTCTTACTCTTAATCATCCTTGTAGACTATTACCAATTTTATATTAGACAATCTGTGTCTCATAAGAATTTGGAGGACCTTTAAATTCTAGTTAATTCTAAGATTAACATGGTTGTGGAGAGCCTAGCTGAAGTCTTCCTTGGTCCCTAAGGCAAGGATATTGATGAAGCTCTGATAATGTACTTAGTTAGCTGTGTTCAACAGACTACTTGTTGGCTCCTTAGGGAGGAAGACATGGGGAAAGCCAACTCCCGCCATCTTGCCTTGCCCACGGTGGTGTTTGTGATCAGCAAGTGATACTCACAGGGTCAAATTTCCACCCTTTCCATCAGATATCATTCACAATAAAAGGGACCCTTTTGGGCGTCCCTGCATTTTAACAAACCAATAGTCTTTGCATGAATAATTAATAGTTTGAGGGACATGTCTGTTGACTCCGGCCTAATGGGGCTTACCGCAGGCTTGGGGCCCATGTATTGCTCACAGTGCTGTAATGCGGGGCTGTTTCTTCCTGGGGGAGAGAACATGGAAGTCACAGTCTGCTCAACACGTTGAGGACTAGAGTTCTGCCAGAAAAGACAACTTCTTCCTAATTTATCCAGTCAGAGATGGTTCCTTTTTATATTTATACAGACACCTTAGATGAGGTGGTCATGACCCAGAATAGTTTCCAACATTTCAGAATTACATAATGTGAAAGCTCAAATGATCCGTCTTTCCGTATAGAATCTGGACAGAATAGGAAAAAGATAGAACAGACTACACGGGATGGGTTATTCATCAATCTGTAAGTCAGTTCTATTAGTGAATCTCAAAAAGTGTTCTTACCAAGATGGTAGGACCTGATTTCAATTTACATTAATAATAGAAGCCAGGGTGTGGGCCCAAAGTGGAGACTGAAAGACTACAGTGACTAAAATCACTTCTAACAACGCCTTGATCGTGGTAGGTAGTCAATAAAATAATTGGGAATGGACAAATAAGAGAATTTTTTTAAAGAGTCATAAAAGTGTTTAAATATTAGAAGAAATTATAGGGTAGTTTGTAGAATTTCAATTCCCTGGAAGTTTTTGTTTTCTTTTATTATTTTTCCTTGGAAGTTCTGAAAACTTTTTTTACTTATTCCAAAAAGATTACTAGAACCTCTAACACGTGCTAGACACGGTCTCAGCTCTGGGAATTGAATGATCAGTGAGAACAAGTAATAAGGCCTCTGCCCCATGGAGGTCACATCAGAGTTGGATGAGTAGCAGGTGGCAATTAGATAAACAGATAAATGATTAAGTCCCCCTGGGAAAAAAAATAAAGCAGGAGGACAAACTGCAGGGTACCTGCAGGGGCCCTTAGCTGGAGTAAATCAGTAAGGTCGCATCAAAGGCTGGCACAACCACCTGAGGAATGAGAAGAGGCAGCCTTTAGTGCTAGGAAGTGGGAAGGGTGTGGAGGGAATGCCAGGAGCACCGCAGCAAAGAAAAGAGGCTCCAAACTGGAAGGGCCATGCTGGCAGGAGCAGGGCTGGTCCAGGACATGGAAAGGCGGCCAGTGGGGAGCCTGGTGAATGGAGAGTGATAGGGGATGAGGTCAGATTCGTGGGCAGGTAACTGGAATACGATCACCCAGGTTAAAGGACTGGCAGCCCTTTAGGATAACCAAGCTGGTAACCTAAAATCAGGATCCAAGTGTCCATCACCCCTTCATGCCACTCAATTTATTACAACCACAGCAGTGTCTAAGGGGCCAATGTCCAAGTTATCAAAGTCCGTCCTCAGCCTGTGGTAGCAGAACCAGGTAGTGGATGAAATTACACCTGACTGATGCATCATCCACACCGCCTTTATCCTGAAGGTGTTTGCTCCGTGTGTATGGGGGCCATGTTTACATATTCAAACAGCAAGGGGGAAAAAAAAGAAAGAGAAAATTAATGGCTACTGTATTTTTAAAATACTGTCTCATTTCAGTATTACTTTAGCTATTTTATTATTCTTTTGAAAATGAATGTATCCTATCAAAATGATTATAGGGTCCACCAGGAATAACAGCTTCATTTTTTTTCTAGAATAATATTTTATACACTAAACACATAGGCCAGCTTTTTTGGTCCAGTTTCTTCCTTTTTTTCTGCTCACCATTTTGTCGAATGAGGTCAAGAAAAAAAATCATTAATATCTGTCAACTTCCTTTATAACCTTAAGAAAATAATCTTTGTAAGATATCACACAGACAGATTTTCAATTTCCTTGTGTAATAAACAGCTTCTTTAGGATTTGGGTGTAATTTAAAGGTTTAAAAAAATCACATTGAGATTGATGAATAAATCAGTCGTGAAGACAAAAACACTGAAGCCTGTTGAAAATACCTCTCCAGACAGGCAGGAAATGAAATTAGTTCCCAGCAAAGTGTGGATATGAGGATCCCTGTTCAGTTGTGCTGCAGGCTTTATAGGACTTGCTATGGTGGCACAACAGAACTGTGAGGGCTACAGAAATCTAATTAAAGAGCAAATGTCCCTTCTGACATCAAATTAATCTTTATCATGTTTCCTATTTTTATTTCAATCTGGCACCAGAAAATGAAATTTAAAATTCCAGGCATGCTACAAAACAGTTGGTGATTTTTCTCTGGAGCATTAAAATGCAAAATATTCCGTCTTGTTTAATTAGACTGCTAAGCCAACATTTTTCAAAAATTTATATCATCGTTTCATATTTACATCAATAATAAAAATGTACTTAGCTCTAGGTTTGACCTCAGCATCTCTCTGTTCAGTAGAATGTTTCATTTTCTAAATTGAAAGCAAGTAAAATGATGTTACCTCAGGTTTTGCTTGTATTTTTCCTGGTCCTTTGTTGTTTTAACTTTAGTGATCTTAAATTTAGGCATTGAAGTTAGATGAATTTTAAATCTTTGAACTTTGTAGGTAGCACATAATTTTGGTTTTAGAAACTGAAGTTACTCATTTAATCTTAGATGAATAACTTAAAAATTAATGTTCTCCTGATGTTTTCTGCCCAACCCTGAGAAACTATTTTCACTGGACGCAGGTGGGGGAGGGGCAATGGTGGTTTCTGTCGTTGATTGTGTAGGATGAGGTGGAAGTGGTTTAGTTTGTTTTTATTTATTTTTTTGCTTTTATATATGTTTCCATACTTTTAACTAACTCAAGATATTTTTCGACTACTTTATTTTTGAGACTTGTTTACTTTTAGGTTACATTCTGTCAATTGTGCAAAAAATCCAGTATGGAGAATTTTACATTAAAAAGATAGGAAAGCCCTGAGATTTACACATTTTTACTCCCTGTGCCTTTACAACAGTAACTGTAAGTAGTCTGTGTTAAACTGTACTTATCGGAAAACGTGATTTAGTGAGCCACTAATATGAGCTAGTCCCTGAGACTATGCAGTAGGCAAGTCCCTGAGGCCAGCCCTTATGACAGGGGCTGAAATGGAAGTCAACAGGAAGCACCTCACTGTAGGAGTTTTTTCCTGATGTTTGCCCAGCATCACACTAGATACTAGGGAAAAAAAGGCAAGAAAGCTGGACAATAAGCTCCATAAAGGCGATACTATGGGACCATAATGAAAGGAATGCACTTCATAGCAGCCAGTGGGCTCTGCATCACAGGTAGAGGACCGTCTGGAGAAATGGATGAAATCAGCCCAGAAAGGACTAGAGAACCAGACATCCAGTTCAACCTCTTACTGTTCACCTTGCTATTTTGGAAAACATTTATAGCTTGAGCTGCAAGTGGTGTCTACACACACAAGCTTATTTCCCATAAGCCAATTGTTAATTTAGGAAACATTCTATTCCTTTTAGTCTGTGTGAGGTCAAATAAGCAGGCTGGCTGAATTCTCTACTTTTCGATGATCTGTTTCCAATTATTCAGAGTTTTGTCATTCACCCACAACTTTGATGGGAGTTAGTGCGGACATTGGCTTGAAGTCTTTATCATTTGAATGCAAAATAAATTAGTATCTTAAAGCCAATATTAAGAATTGAGGAAATTTGAAAATAGGTGTCTGAGTAAAAGGGACATCAAATGTCCCAAGAGGAACATCCATACCTGACTGAAAGTCTGAGGAGCGATCCTTAGTTAAAAATCAATCCTCTGATCATTCTGCTGAGTTTTAAAAAAAGAAAGAAAGGTAAAAACTCAATAATATTATGCTTTTAAAAGCTCCCCACAAGTAAATGGAGAACGGTTCATTTTTAAATAAGTTGGTTTTTTTCAGTGGTTAAAAACCATGTATGAAATTGGCTGCAGAAAGAGACAACCGCAAGATTAATTAAGTTGCTTTTTTGGTCATTTCCAGCAAAGCTTGCTTATGCTGCTTTTGAATTCACCAGATAAGCTAAAAATAAATCATAGTGTATAAAGCTTTTTGTTTACCAGATATAAATATATACTCAAAGATTCTGTCCTTGAATTTGTAATGGCTTTGCAAGGATTAAAAGTCAACATTTCACCATATCAATGTACTAAAAGAATCTTCCTGAAGTCTGATTATTATTTGCCAGTTAATAGACTTTTCAATTAAAAATTATTTGTTCTGTCTTACACTTTTCCTTCTCAGTGTTTTCCAATGGCAGGTTGTTCTGAATCTTTTCCCTATATTAGTCCAACGACTGTGAGAAAGCTTTGGTTGAAATTTTTTAGCTGAGAAAAAAGTACAAATAAAAGAAGAAGCAGATGGTCCCTTTGTGACTGAATGAAGAAAAAGGGTTTTGAGAACAATATGTGAATAGGTATAGTCTAATAAAACACTCAGCCACCTGCTGCCCGAATCCTTCAAAAAAAGATTCTGTTGCATATTCTGGGGAATTAACTATTAATGTATCCTTAGGTTTGATAGAAAACATAAACTTTGAAGAGTTTAGATCCTTTCCCTTTGTTTGGACTGAGTCAGCTTTTCTATATTTTAAACTGGGGGTGGGGGGGCGGGTTATTCAATTTATCAGCTCAAGAGTATAATTAAAGGTTTTCTAACAAATGGTTAAGTGAAGGAAAGGTAAGAGAATGGGGTTGTAAGCACTTCTTTTCTACCTTTGTTTCAAGTTTTCTTTTCTACCTTTGTTTTAAGTTTTCTGCCTTTCTCATAAGCTTGCCCTTGCAGAGCCACAAGCAAGAAGGCAGTAATGTGTTTGCAAACAATGGATAAATATTTAGTTGCATTTCTTCTTTAAGAGCCACTTTGATCCTTATTTGTGGACTGCTTTTCCTTTCAGGGATTTACTCTCCCACCCGACTATCAGACTATAATCAATCCTACATCTACAGCTGCACAAGTGGTCACCCAGGCAATGGAGTATGTGCGTTCTGGGTGCAGAAATCCTCCCGCCCAGCCCGTGGACTGGAATAACGACTACTGCAGTAGTGGGTAAGCAGCCGGTCATCGCCACCTGGTGGTGCACAGTACTCATAGCATGCCTATCGGCCTATCGTGCCCTGCTCCCTAGTCCATGGAAATACCTGTCTTGTCTTCCTGCGTGCTAAAAAAGATTATCTGGAATGGTTACACAGGCGTGAAAGCAGAAGACACCGCTCCAGAAATTTTTACGCGGTCTTCTAGCCATTCCAAGAATAAACGCCTTTAGATCCCTCTTTGCTTTAGATGTAGGTTAACTAATAGTGCATTTTCCCAGGGCACAACTTCGTCATCCTTCAAGCTGTAACAAATAGACTTACATCCCCCTGTGGTCACCGGTAGCGCATGTCTTGTATTTGACAAGACGTTCTTTGTTTTCTCTTCATACAGGGGCATGCAGAGGGACAAAGCACTCTACCTTACCTGAAAATCTGAACACCTCTCCTTTCCACTGAGGAATTCAGGGAAGTCTTTTCACTATGGATTGCTTTGTACAGTCAAAGCAGTTCTCCATTTTATTAGAAAATACGAGTTGCTAAGCACTTAGGACCATTTGAGCTTGTGGGTCACCCACTCTGGAGGAAATAGTCATGCTTCTTTATTATTTTTTAATCCTTTATGGACATTGTTTTTCTTCTTTCCTGAAGGAAATTTGGACCATTCAGATTTTATGTTGGTTTTTTGCTGTGAAGTGCTGCGCTATAGTAACTGCCTTAGGAACTGTAGATGTCTCGGATAAAAGTCCTGGATTTTCCATTGGTTTTCATAATGGGTGTTTATATGAAACTACTAAAGACTTTTTAAATGGCTTGATGTAGCAGTCATAGCAAGTTTGTAAATAGCATCTATGTCACACTCTCCTAGAGTATAAAATGTGAATGTTTTTGTAGCTAAATTGTAATTTGAAACTGGCTCATTCCAGTTTATTGATTTCACAATAGGGGTTAAATTGGCAAACATTCATATTTTTACTTCATTTTTAAAACAACTAATAGTTCTATATTTTCAAAATGTTTGAAAAAAAAAGTATTCCCAAATGATTTTAATTTAAAAACAAATTGGCTTTGTCTCATTGATCAGACAAAAAAAAAAAAAAAAAAAAAAAAAAAAACTAGTGTTAAGGGAAGCGCAAACACATTTATTTTGTACTGCAGAAAAATTGCTTTTTTGTATCACTTTTTGTGTAATGGTTAGTAATGTCATTTAAGTCCTTTTATGTATAAAACTGCCAAATGCTTACCTGGTATTTTATTAGATGCAGGAACAGATTGGAAAAAGCTAAATTATAACCTTTACATATGGCTCTGTATTATTGTTTCTTCATACTGTGTCTGTATTTAATCTTTTTTATGAAAACTGTTGCGCCTATTTATGAAATAATAAATATAGGTGTTTGTAAGTAAATTTGTTAGTATTTGAAAGAGGTTTCTTTGATGTTTTAACTTCTGCTGGCAAAAAAAAATTCACGCTTGGTGTGAATACTTTATTATTTAGTTTTTACAGTGACACGAATAAAGCCAAACCTACGTTTCATTTAGCAGCAAATTAAAGTAACTAATCCTTATTTTTACATTTCGTTGGTTGATGCAAATGGAAAAACTATGATATTTAAGAACTTTCTTCATACAGTATAACAGAGAAATTGCCCTAAAAGTCACACAAACTCCAAGACTAAACAGACGGGTTCTTGATCTAAAAGGGTGGCTTCTTGGTTCTCAGCTGGTGTTAGTCAATTCCGTAAACTCCCCTCCTCCAAAAAGATAATAATTAAAGTTGAATCAACCAAAATTCCTCAAGCTGCAGGCTTTTCACAAAATGCAGAAAACATTTAGGAATTGAATCAAGGTTGGAGGAAGGGAAGGGAAAGCATACTGCCAAGAGTATATCTAAAGATGAAAGGTGAGTAACCAGACAGCAAAGAAAGAGAAAGCATCCAAATTTGAAAGCTGTTAATAGAAATTGAAGTTCTTGCTGTCTTTTGTGCCTCTACAAGCTACTTCTCTTTCCAGAATTCCTGGGTCTTCCGAGGGAATTCTGAGGGAACTAAAGATTTGCTAGGGAACCAAAAGCGTTGAGAATTTGGCTGAAGGTGTGCATAGCATTTATATCAAAAAGAGCTAGCGAATCACTCCCTTACAGAGGATTGTATTTTAAAAAGTTAGTCTGGTTGGAAATGAAGAGAATGGTTGATGTCTCTTTCATGAAATGTGTGAAATAAACTTAGCAATTTAACTAAATACAAATATATTCATTGTGTAATCCAGTCAGATTAAAAAGACAAAAGGTATGCTTGCTTTGGAATGATTTTAGGCATTGTACAACCTTGAATCACTTGAGCATGTAATAACTAATAAATAATGCAGATCCAATGTGATTATTAAAATGACTGTAGCTGAGAGCTCTAATTTTCCTGTCTTGAAACTGTGTAAGAACTCATGTGATTAAGTTCACAGTTTATTGTTTGTCTGTTTAGTATTTCAGAAATATACCAGCACTACTAATTACCTAATGTCTTTTATTTATTATATTTTGATCAAGTAGAATTTTCACTTGCATTAAGTAAACTGAGGAGGTAATGACTGGGATGGAAACAGCAAGCTCTGACTTTGACAGGCGGTTTGTACAGGAAAGTACAATGTTGTTTACAGCTTTTCTAGAACAGGTGTGCAACCAGGGTAGAGAGAGTGTTCAAACTCGATACCAAAAACAGTGCAAAACAAATGTAAATAAAAGAGAACTCATCATAAATAAAAATTCTTGCCATGTGTGACCGTATTCTATTTGGACATCCATCAGTCTCTGAAGGATAGACCCAGTCAGATGAGAAATCCCCCATAAACTTGGTGGCAGAAGTGATCAGGCACAGTGGGGATAAATGGCTCCACGCCTCAGATGCTCTTTGCCAAAACGCTGAGAATGCCCTGCCATCAGCCTGATCTCTAGTCCAGCGAAGTGTTGCCTGGGAGATCTTCCACCTGTGAGAAGGAAGCCAGCTTCCGGCCTGGGCACGGTAGCTTGTAGCTTCAGACTCAAAAGAACAGTGATGCGGTGCCCTGCTATAGTACTCTGCAGGGTTCCTTCACTGCAGATAAGGTCATTCCGGGAAATGCAGCAATAATATTGAATATAAATATCTTTGCCAACTCACCAAAATCAAAACTATAACAGATCTGAAAAGAAGAACAACATATATGACAGTGGGCAGGAGAGGTTGAGTTGTCTCTACCATACAAAACAGGTAATCCCCAACCCCAATGCCCATTTAAATGTGAGTGAATCCGCAATGGAAAATGAGTCCAATAATGACGTCGGATAATCAGGTTAGTGAACATAGCTATGGGTCAAGTTTGTTTCTGTGACTGTTGCACCTTGTTGCCTTGCACAGGCGTCCAACCTCCTGGCGTCTTTGGGCCCCTCTGGAAGAACAGTGGTCTTGGGCCACACATTAAGTGCATTGCAACATGTAATCACAAAAAAAATCTCATAATGTTTAAAGTAAATTTACGATTGTGTGCTGGGCCACATTCACAGCCATCCTGAGCTATATGTGGCCCCCGGGCCACAGGCTGGACACCCCTGGCAGAAGGAGCCCTGCTGAATGGGACACAAGTGATCCATCAAAAGCCATAAGCACAAAGGAAAGCATGCCCCAACTGGGATTCATTACTGAGAAATAGTTTTAATTTATGAATTTAAAATTTATAATGTGCATATCAATGTCAATTTTCTTTTTCCATGGAGCTCTTGCCTTTTGCAAAAAAGTTGTCCCACTCATTTGAAAGGTAATTAGATTGAGCCATATGAAATTGCCAATATTTGACTCTTGTACAGAAAAATGACTAAATCCTAGGAGAAAATACCAAAAGAAGTAAAGTTGTGTTTGCTGACAAGTTTCCCCACTTCAAATCAGTCCCAGACATCTACATTAAATTAAACAAGGAATATTTTAAATTACTAGATTTTAGTGTATCCCAATAAACATCCTTATTTCTTTGTTATAGCAAAAAAAAAAATTTATGTTGAAATTTGTAACAAATAGTTTCTCTGTTAGAACATGAAAGAATTTGTTACACACAGATGTTCTGTTAATGATCATTGCTGAAAGGGGATTTGATCTGCATTTTCTTATTCCATTCATAGTTCTCACTTTAAAGTAATGATAGAAACAGAGGAATTCATGTCTTTGTTGATGATTGAACGTGGAAATTGTGGCAAGGCAAGGTACAAAATTCACATCACAAGTTTTAACCCCAAGTACTTATAATACTGAGTCACCTAAAGGGTGAATTCATGTAAGTCATTCAGGCATACAAACTCTTTGTTTCCCTAAAATAGAACCATTTATTTACCTCCAAAGCAACTTAAAATGCTAGAGCACACAGTAGGTGCACAATAAATGCAATGATATATAGAAAGATCATGGAACATCACAAATTATCCTCAACAGGAATGGTGTGCTGTTTCTTTGATGATTTAAAAACTCAGTAGAGAAGGTACTTAATTATTGCAGATGAACATTACAAAGGGAAGAAGAATGGAAAGTTTTCATTAAGTAATCTAAGGTTACAAAAAGATTGAGAAAAAGAGTTTGAAAATGAGTTGTGCCCTATTTTTTCAGGCTACATAAATGAACAAGAGTTTCGAGTGACAAAAGTAGGAGCTATAATACATGCTAGTCACATCAAGAAAGTAAGAAGCAAAAGAGAAAAAAAGGTGCTAGACAAGTAGGAGTACTGAGCTCAGGAGAGGAATTTCTGGAGACAAGTTTATGGAATGCTAAATTAAAACATACCAATGTTTTGGGCAGGATGGGCAGGATGCTGATTTTTTTCTAATTATCAAGTGTTAGTGTGACTTGGTGAAATGAAGCAAATAAAGCATCACATTTCCTGGACTTTGTATAAATTACCCCAGGATAAGAAGACATGGTCCTATTTTGTAAGATTCACAATGATTTCCCTGGGTTTATTTCAAATCAGGTCCCTGCATGGAAGGGAAAGGTTGCCAAATCCTTAGACAAGACTACAGCTAGTGGGAGGAAGGGGTAACTTCTGAACGCACATACACACACTTCGCAATCCATGTATATACAGACATTAGATTTCTCCTTCTCACTTCTCACTTGGTCAACATTTTGTTATTTGCATCCAGAACCAGATTACATTGTAGTAAGCAAGTGAAGGTGAAGTTCTGGTTCCAGAGCAGCAGGCAGCTGAAGACAATGATGTATCACTTGTCCTAGATGTCCACCGGTCAGAGTGGTACCTTAACTAAAGGAACCCACCGCTGCCATCATTTCCCGTTTTATTAGCAGCTTGTGAGCAAAGACGTCTGAAAGTGAAATTTCATCCACACTGACATGAGACCAGAGGAAAAAAAAATAGCAAATGGAAAATAAAATGGAAAGACTTACAATTCTACAGGAAATAAAACAAACATTCTAAAGAAAGACTATGAACCAAACTATAGCGTTTTTAAGGCCACAGCATCCCTGTTTGACAATTGTGTGTTTACAATAAGCCTAAACATAATTGCTCTGATGGGCTGTCAGGGAAAAGATTAATTTGGCAAAGATTAGTATTGACTTGCTGTTTATTAAGGCTTTTAAACAGCTGTATCTGGCAGCATTCCTGTAAGTGCCTGTCATATCTGAAAATCAGCCTTACACCCTGGTGCTCGCCAGCTGTTACTAAACAATCTTCTACCACTTTGAATGTCTTTCTCCAGGCCAAACAGCAAGAGCAAACTATTGCCAAATGAGCCCTCTCCTCCTCCTGTCACTTTTTTTTTTTTTTTGAGATGGGGGTGGGGAGCTTCTGAATGCTGAAATGTCAGCTCGTGGCCGATGGCTTAGCTGATAAGAGGTGCCGGAAGTCAGTGGGTGGTTTGGGTGCTAGATGAATACATCCCCCACATAGAGAGTGGTAGCGCTGTTAGTCACTTCACACAGACACAAAACCACAGCTTGCAACTGTTGTAAGGCAGAAGGTTTTAAAGACAGTTAGAGAGCGGTGATCAAAGGTTTAGAGCCAGCAGATATCCAAAACAAATGTTTTGTTCCCTCAGCCTGGCACATGCCCCAGCAGCCATAGCACTGGGAAAAGACCCCACAGTGGGAGACTGAGGAAAAGTGCAGCCGTGGCCATTCATCTCGATTGTGTGAACTGAGGTTTCTCCCGAGACACTGAAAAAGGACCAGCCACTTTTGGTCAAATGTGCACCTCACATTTTGATTCAGGAGAAACCTGTAGAATAAGGCAGGTTTGGACGTTTTGAAGCCTGAGAGAAAGGGCAGATTGAGTTTTGTACTGGAATGAGAGCCAGTAGTTTCAAACCTAAGTGCAGTCATAAAGGCAATGGAAAGAATAACATTCCAGTGCAGTTAAACATTAAGCCATAAAGGGCCCGTGTTCCAGTGAAAGTCTCAGGAACCTTTCCAATACGACTGCTTTTGCAAGGACCACTCTCAACCTTTTCCAGTTGCATGGGACTGGAATGAGTCGTCGGAGCAGATTTAAAAGGACATTGTCATCTCTTAACCCTTTCACTACCCTTTCCATTACCTTGGGATAGGGGTGGGGGAGGGAAGGAAATTGGCCTGGGAGCTAAGCTTTCTGGAGGGACATTTAAGGCAGGTTTTGTCAATGTTTAACTGCCCCCAAATAACTGTAAGTCCTTGGTATTGATGCAGTCTGACGCTTGACATTTGAATTGAGATCAAGCCCTGTCAAAATCTAAGACCTATTCAGTCCTGAAAGTATTCCATTCCTCCTCAAACATCCAAGAACTCTATCCAGAATCCTTTCCACACACCATGATGTGGGAGAAAGGAAGATGAGAAATGATACTAATTCAGCACTCACAGAGAAATGAAGTGAATTGCTATTAAGAACAGAAGGCAAGATGCGTGTTTCACTGAGCCCCACTGAACCCCACTGAGCTGAGCTCTCTGCTCAGAGATTTAATTCCTGGTTCTGCTGACACTAAGGCTGTGGACAAAGAAAAATCTAGAGTGCAGAATTCACATAAAAATTCATCTGTGACCATAAATCATCGTGTTCTAAGTCTGTGGCTGTGTTCTAGGGCAAGAGCTCACTGTAGAGGCCTGCCCACCCTAAAAAGTTAGACCCAGTGCTGGATTGTACAGAAAAGCATCCTCTCTATTTGATCTGGTGGTACCACAGACCTTACTCAAAAGGGGCCATTCCTTCACTGGAGTCAAAGCACACCTGTTGTTAATTAAATTCAAAGAATACAGCATCAACTTTTTATTTCTTAAAAAATTAATATTGTGTTTAATAGAATCTAATAAAAGCCAGAATAGGGGCAGGGGTATGACTTAGTGATGGGGACTCCAGCCCATAGTGTCTGCGATGTTATGAATGAGAATAAGTCTACCAAGACATGATCTGCTTAGGGAGGAAAGGTAGCCGATCTCTCAAAGGAGAAGGACCAGAAGCCTGTTCCTCAATGGGCTTTTACTGGGTTTATTTGCATAGGAATACAGAGTGCATACATAAAGCTCATCAATCATTGTCAGGCAGTAATGAACAAACAATAGATAACATTCAAAGAACTCTGAGGGTTTATTTTGAGTCAGGGTCAGATAGCTAAAGGGCCATAAAACTTTGGGGAACAAACTCATTTCATGCTTGGACCTTTATCATTTAAATTGAGGGTATTGGCAAAGCAGGTTTCACAGGATTTTATGCATTCTGTCTTATGCCTGATCACCCAGGGGAACCCGCCCTTTCCAGCACAGGGCCACACCCACCTCCAGCATTGCTTCAGGCTTAAGTCGGGTAGGGGAGGTAAAGCAGCCAAGCGATTAGGAGACTTCTTGCAGACAGAATGAGGACTCAGGCTATGTCAAAGCAGAGGGGCAAGCGTCCATCATCTCCTTTGTCTATAGCCCCTTCAAGTCCTTCCCTGAGGGCCCCTTCACAACTGTGTCTTTCTTAGGCCATCCTTCCTTTGAGGAATCTTATTGGTCATTGGCTAACCAGTCATCCACCCGGGGCCAAGCAGGGTGAGGTGAAAGGAGGCAGAGGTGGTGCCCCTACAAGGAAGATAAGCTTTGTCTCCTTAAGTGGCTTATGGTCCCAAGGTCTTTTTACTCAGCCTTAAGCCACAAGAGGTTACAGTTTCTGAAACCAGGCCCAGCAGTTCCCAACAACTTAGGTATATTCTTATCATGTTTTTCAGAAGAACATTTGGAAAAAAACTTTTTCTTCATAGCTTTATAGGTTTGGTTGCCTCTCACTGGCTATAATTCCCCAATTATTCAGATGAGTAAACTGAATATAGCAGATGATGGAATAAACTAATTCAAAAATTAATTCTGATGAAGTCAATAAACTAAGTGAGGGATCCCAATGACTTGTTGAGGACTCCAATGTGGTTACACAAAAACCAAAATGAACAGTGAATGAAAGGAAGTATCCCCATGGTGTGTGGTTTGTGGATAAAGCCCTCCCAGAAATGCAGCATATTGGCATGATGTTCAAACATAGAAATGTACTATATGAAAGTAGCCTGCACCAATAATCATTGTTAGACTTATCTTTGATCTAGTTTTATCCAGTTTTCCAAGCCTTAGGAAACCCCTTGGAATTCATCTCTCCACAAATTGCAACCTATTCTGTGGAGTATTTTGTTATTGGGTTTTGTTTTTGGTTTTTTATCAAAGTAGACCCACAGAAACCTAAATCTGGTCTTGTCAAGAGGTTCATACAAGAAGAGAAAAGATTAGTATATCTAATGAAACTGCAATTTCTGGGGAATATTACGAAATATGCATATCTGCAAAGCCATACTAGCTGTTGAGTTGGGTCATTGTTAACACCTGTTTTCAAGATGCGGTTCCAGCAGACCAATATAACAGAAGTGACTGGTCTTCAAGACACTAAGTTCCTGAGGGTTGTTTTAGGTTGGGTTCTCTCCCTCCACCCCTTTCTTTTCTCATGCAGGAAAGAATCTGCTACGCTAACCTTTCAATTTCTTGAAATGATTCTGGTCTTGCATTCCCAGAACATTCACCTTCAACACAGGTGCAGCTAGCTGGGGGAGCCACGTGGCCTGCGGCTAGCACAGGGTGGCCTCGATTGTCACTTTGCTGATCACTTTGCTAATTCTCAGGTAAATGGAGAGAAATTGCATCTTCTCTCATCCCCCTCTGCTTTCTAACCTATAGCAATCAGAAGTCTCTTAAGGATTTTCCTATATGACCTTTCATTTCATATCACAGATTGTTTAGATAAAAACTATTAGCTTCATTTATTCAAACAGCTTCATTTCACCAAAATGAGCCTAATTTTAGCATTTTGCCTAAAGGTTTGTTTTCCCATTTTTGTAAATATGAAGGAGTTTTACCGATGTTTCGGGCTTTAATAGTCATCATTCCTGCCACCCAAAAACCTTTTGGACTCAAGTGAAGTTGATGAGTCCCCTAAAAGGGAATTCAGTTTTTTAACAAGAGACATTAGAATGGCTCTTCACATTTAATTTATGTGTATTTTCTTGCAACCTCTGAGTGTTTTCATTTTTCCAATGAAGTTCACTTCAATCATTTCAATTTCAGCGTAAGTACTATCTATGCCTGCCAAACATAACGATGCCAGCTCTTTATCTTGGTTTTATCTTGAGGTCATTACTTTGGAGAATACTTTCATTTGGACCACACACCATGCTGAAAAAAAGAACTCTTCAGAATACATATTCAAAGAGAGGAAGTGCAAATAAACAAGCTCCCATCTTTACCCACTGTGGCCATTGTGCAGAGCCAGTGCACAACAGTGGTGGCCACATATGACCTTACATTCCATTCCTGGGTCAAGACAAGGATTTTAAAAAATTGTCTGCTGTTATTCAAGGATTAAAATGGCAGATGGAAATATATAATAATTTCCTTGTGAGTGAATCACAGCAAGATTCCTTGTGAGTGAATCACAGCAAGGTCTATATAGTAGTGTGAAAACAACTGATTTCTCAAAACATAGTTGGTGTAAACTGGTGAGCTTGACTTCCCAGTCCAATTTTCCTTCCTGCTGTCCCCTTTACCTCTATGGAAAATTTTTTTACTTTGTTTTCCCCAAAAGTATCATGTATGCCTGCGGGCTCAATGGTCTGGGAGATGAGAAGATTCACTCTTCTCATTGTTTCCCCTTCAATTATTCAGTATCCCTCCAGACCTCCCACTCTTCAGAGATGTTAAAGTCACCAAATATTGATGTCTTATAGGATCAAGCTAGAGCATGTGAGCCTCCAAGCCTGACTTACTCGACCACTACGTTTTCAACAAGCCCTGTAATTATTTCCTTGACTCGGCCAGATACAGGCATAACCCCCTGGACCCAATGTAACAGACACAATGGCACTTCCACAGGCTGCCCATAGTTGTAGACTGCATCCTACCTGCATGAATCTGAGAGTGGTACAGAGGAATCATAAATTAAAGCTGTATTTCTCAAAGCTTAGTATATTAAAAATAGATTCCCTGGCCCTATTTCCAGATAATCTGTTGCTACCCCAAGAGATTTTGTTGCAGGTGCCCACAGACTAATCATATAAGGGAAGATCAAGTCAATCTTGCCACCAGTTTTGAAGACTCTGAGATTCTGTGCTGCCAATGCCAAAGGTTATACCAATTTGATGAATCAACTTCTGAAAATGAAGACACAACCAGCTAATATATCTCTAACTTATCTAATTAAAGTTCTTAAGCAGTCTTCTACAGCCAGGAGTTTAGGGGCAGTCTGTCCAGTGCTCAACAATGCTGTCTTTCCCATCATACCGAGCGTGTAGGCATTCATCCTTATTCTTGTTGCCTCATTTAGTATTCTAGAAAGGAAGAAGGAGGAAAAATATGAGGAAAAATGAAAGGAGCCATGCCTGTCAGGAAACCAGAAACTTTCCCAGAAATCCCCAACAGATTCCACTTAAATCTCATTGGCCAGAACGCTCTCACATGCTTATCCTTAGATGCTCATTGCCCCTCTAATAAAATCAGTGTTCTGTTGCTAAGGAAGACAGGGAGAGCAGATAACTGCAATAACATTAGCAGCGTCCACCACACGACTTCCATTCATTCAATTGAAGCGTTTTCTGCTGCACTGCTACTGACTTAACTCTTTAAAAATATCCACAGTGATGTCCCGATTGGTAATTCCATATGTCTTATATTCTGCATTCATCTTCTTTGATTTCTCTGTTGCTTTGTCAACATTTTTAAAACCCTCCTACAAATCTCTCCCTTTAGTCTTACCTCTTCTAAATACTAGACCGTAGTTCCACTGACCACAGACAGACAACTCTTAGCTGGTTTCTTGTAACCACTTGACATTAAACGTTACCTATACTAAACTTATGACCTTCCAATAAAGGTCTTTCTCAGACTCCTGGAGAATGGCGTATGACTTCATTAGCCTCCCAAACTAGGATTCTTGTTATCTTTAACTCCTCCTTCCTTTCATCCTTCACAAAAATAAGACCATCTCTGTATTTGACAATGGCAAATCCTGACTGGTTCTCAAATTTCATGGATTATTTTCTGTTCATTCGTCCATAATTTAGTTCAACACCTCTACATGCTTCCCCTTATCCCCCAGAATATCACCACAGTTACCTAAGTGGTCTCCAGGTTTACAGGCGCCTGTTAGTTTCTTTTATATAACTCAAATGTAATATTATAAAGCCTTCATTTTTAAACTCCCTTGCTCCTCCCATTAAGTATAGATTAAAATTTAAACAACTGAGCCTGATGAATACAACCATACAAAATCTGGCACCGATCTCCCTTACTTGCTACTGCTTCTCAATTTCCCTTCCAAGATTCTAAAATCTGGCCACTAGATTCCTCGCCAGTCTCTGCCACACTAGACTGCCAGGCTCTGTTCCATGCAGTTATTCTTTCTGCTGCTGTCTCCTTTTGAAAAACTTCTCTATAACATGAACATTACTTTCTCAATATTTCCACAGCATTCTGTTCTAGTTTTGGAAGAAAGTTTTTTTAAATACTATAAGTATTTGTTTAAGTGTTTATTTCCATGAATAGATTGAGAGTTCTTTAAATCCTATTCAGCCAGTACCTACTACTATGCCAGGCAAACATATGCAATAACTGATTATTGAAAGAATGAATAGTATATTTCTTTGTTCTAGACAAAATGTCATAAGATCATATTGACTCCCTAGACAAGGAGATGTAGTAAATCATCGCCTATGGGAGTCCTTTCCCAAAAGCAAGAAATAAATCTAATTATTTTTATAATTACAATTACCATCTGACGAGGCTGGATCCTATGAAAACCAGGTGCTGTGTGGCTGCTCTTGTCCAGAATGCCAACATGGAATTGCATAGGCAAAGCTGAACCTGGAATGGGTGCAAGGGCTGGAGAGAGCTGAACTGCTCGACCAAAAAGAGCATGCAGATGATTTTGAGTGATTTCATATATTTACACACACACACACACACACAGAAAGAGTGAGAAAGAGGAATTAAAAAGGAAGAAATATTGGAATCAGCCAGTAACATGAGCCTCGGGCCAGGAGAGGTAAAGTAGCTGGTGGCTTTTAGATGTATCTTCTAAGGAAATTCTCACATGTGTGATCAAGGAAAAATAAAAAGAATGTTCACTACAGCATTGTGTGTGATAGCTAATACTGAAAATAACCTAAATGTTCATTAGCAGAAAAATGGATAAACTGTGAAATAGTCGTACAATGGAATACAGCTGTTAAGGAATGAGGCAGGGTACATGCATCAATGTTGAACTGAAAAAAAAGGCTAAAGAATGTTATACACAGTTTGATATCAATTATGTGAAGTTAAAAACATAAAATACAATAATCTATACTGATTCTGACCACATGCATAAGCATACTCTTTTTATTGCACTTTGCTGATATTGCTTTTTTTTTCTCCAAATTGAAGGTTTGTGGCAACCCTGAGTTGAGGAAGCCTATCAGTACCATTTTTCCAAGAGCACTTGCTCACTTCTTGTCTCTGTGTCACATTTTGGTAATACAATATTTAGAACTTTTTTATTGTGATTACATTTTCTACGGTGTTCTCTGGTCATTGATCTTTGATATTGCTATATAGCGATATTGGTAATATGGAGAGGGGGCATTTTGACCCCCATTTTGGAGAGGGAAGTTGCAGAAGAAAAGTTTGAAGCTTGACAAGACAATGAACTTAACCCATAAATGTGTGTTCTCTGACTGCTCCACTGGCCAGTGTTCCCCCGTCTCTTTCCCTCTCCTCAGGCCTCCCTGTTCCCTCAGACACAGCAACATTGAAACTAGGCCAGTGAACAACCTTACAACTGCCTCAAAGAGTTCAAGTGAAAGGCAGGGTTGCACCTCATTCACTTTAGATCAAAAGCTTAAAGTGAGTAAGCTTAGTGGGGAAGGCACACGGAAAGCCTAGACAGGCTGAAAGCTAGGCCTCTTGTGACAAACATTTAGCCAAGTTGTGAATGCAAAGGAAAAGTTCTTAAAGGAAATTAAAAGTACTACTCAGTGAACATATGAATGATAAGAAAGTGAAACAGCTTTACTGCTGATATGGAGAAAGTTTTAGTGGTCTGGATAGAAGATCAAACCAGCCACAACATTTTCTTAAGCCAAAACCTAATCCAGAGAAAGGCCTCAACCCTCTTCAATTCGATGAAGGCTGAGAGAGGTAAGGAAGTTGCAGAAGAAAAGTCTGAAGCTTGCCAAGATTGCTGCATGAGGTTTAAGAAAAGAAGCCATCTCTAAAACATAAAAGTGCAAGGTGAAGCAACAAGTGCTGATGTAGCAGCTGAGCAAGTGCTGATGTAGCAGCTGCAACAAGTTACTCAGAAGATTTAACTCAAACAATTAATGAAGCTAGCTACACTAAACTACAGATTTTTAATGTAAACAAAATTGTCTTTTATCAGAAGAAGATGCCATCTAACACTTCCTTAGCTAGAGAGAAAGCAGTGCCTTGTTTCAATACTTCAAAGGACAGGATGAATCTCCTGTTAGGAGCTAATGCAACTGCCAATGCTAATTTACCATTCCAAAAAGCCTAGGGCCCTTAAGAATTATGTTGGATTACTCTACCTGTGCTCTACAAATAAAACAAAAAAACCTAGATGACTGCACATCTGTTTGTGACATGGTTTACTGAATATTTTAAGCCTACTATTGAGACCCACTGCTCAGAAAAAAAAATTATCTTTCAAAATACTACTGTTTATTGGTAATTCACCTGGTCACCCAAGAGCTCTGATGGGGATGTACAATGAGATGAATGTTGTTTTCATGCCTGCCAGCACACTATCTATTTTGCAGTCCATGGATCAAGAAGTAATTTTGACCTTCAAGTTTTATTATTTAAGAAATGTATTGTGTACGGCTACAGCTACCATACATAGTGATTCCTCTGATGGATCTCAGTGAAAAAAATCAAAGAACTTTGCGGAAAGGATTCAGCTTTCTAGATGTCATTAAGAACATTTGAACATTTCTGACTCATGAGAAGAGGTCAAAATATAGACATTAACATTTTAGAAGAAATTGATTCAATTTTGAGGAGTTCAAGGCTTGGGTGGAAGAAGTGACTGCAGATATGGTAGACATACCGAGAAAACTAGAATTCGAAGTGAAGCCTGAAGATGTGATTAAGTTGCTGCAATCCAATCAGAAAACAACAAAGGAGGAGCAGCTTCTTAGGAATGAGCCAAGAAAGGGGTTTCTTGAGATGGAATCTACTCATAGTGATGATGTTGTGAAAATAATGAAAGTAATAACAAAGAATTTAGAATATTACATAAACGTTGTTGATAAAGCAGCAGCAGGGTTTGAGAGGAAAATGGACTCCAACTTTGAAAGAAGTTCTGCCATAGGTAAAAGGCAATCAAACAGTCTCACATACTACAGAGAAACTGTTCGTGAATAAGAGAATCAACTGATATGACAAACTCCATCGTAGTCTTACGAGAAGAGATTGCCACAGCCACCCCCGCCTTCAGCAGCCACCACCCTGGTTGGTTGGCAGCCACAAGCGTCGAGGTGAGAGCCTCCATCAGCCAAAAGGTAGTGACTTGCTGAAGGTTCAGATGATGGTTAACATCTTTATCAATAAAGTATTTAATTAAGGTATGTACATTTTTAGACATAATTCTATTTTACACAATAGACTACAGAATAGTGTAAGCATAACTTTTATAGACATGGGGAAAGCAAACAATTTGTGTAACTCACTTTATTGTGATATTATTTTCATTGTGGTGGTCTGGACCTGAACCACTGACATTTCTGAGGTATGCCTTTATAAATAAAAGAAGTATAGAAACAGGCATGGGAATATTAAGCAGTTTATGAGAGCAGCTACCTACTGGGGGAAAGAAAGACACAAGATCAGGGAGGGCTGCACAGGAACCTAACTATATCTATAATGTTTTATTTCTTTAAAAAGATGCATCCAAAAATAAAAGTATATATAATGTTATGATTCTCTAAGTCAGGTGAGTACCTTGACCTTAATTATACTATTAGCTATTTGTGCTAGTATATTTTTAATTTTATTTTATTGATTATGCTATTATGGCTGTCCCAGTTTTTCCCTCTTTGCCCCTGTCCACCCAGACCCCCACTCCCTCAGGCAACCCCCTCACTGTTGTTCACATCCATGGGTCGTGCATCTAAGTTCTTTGGCTACTCCATTTCCTATACTGTACTCTACATTCCCATGGCTGTTCTGTAACTACCAATTTGTTTCTTAATCCCCTCACCTCTTCACCCATTTCCCCACACCACCCTCCCCTCTGTGTGCCAGTATATTTTAAATACATCTCAAAATTGGAATTTTCTCACATCTAATGCCAAATACTAGGTAATTTAAAGATATTTAAGTCCAGGCACACATTAAGTCTAAAATAGTTTGAATTTTGAGATTCAACACTTTGCTCTCCCTCAACCCTCAACCCCTACTAATGTCGCCCCACAACTGCACAAAACCCCATACACACAAGGATGTATGTGCGTCGTTTCTGTGAGTGTCATGGAAAGCAGCCGAGTCCACACCTGGGCCAGTGCAATGGGAAAGAGTAACAGCTGTCATGAAGTGACAGATAATCAAAAACCTTCCCAAATTCAGCAGATGCAGGAGCCTGCAGTCTGAGATGTCCATGAGGTGTGAGAACCATCCTCCCACTAGCTGCCCCAGAATCCACGGGAGAATGGAAAGAGCTTGCATTTCTGAAAATGGGATTTCCACAGGACATGGGAAAGGGACTTTGAGCAGATCTTACCAGGTCTCTAGAACAACATATACATATATGCTATCGATGTTACCATAATTAGTAATCAAGAGAAATTCCCAAAATCTTTGGGCAAATGTCTAAAGATGCTTTTAATGATCAGAGCTTCCTTTTTTCCATTTGTTTATTTCATTTTTCCTCCTCTTACATTGCGGCAGGGCTGAAAATTAAGATAGGAAAATTTTCAGATTAGTATTTTCTATGCCAAGAAAATTTGTGTTTTGAATTCAGCAGTTTTTGCTACACACTTCATAGCATCCTGAATGGCATAAAGGCTTATCTTCAAAACAATATATAAGAATGATGACATCAAAAAACCCATCATAAAAAGATGAGGTAGCCTCTAACGATAGGTTCAGAACTCTTTACACCACGATTTCTTGGACACTTTTTTCCCTCTAAGATGACTTGGTCCAATGCCAGACACTTGGGAAAAATAACTTGAAGCAGTTGTATCAAAACAGATCATTGAAAATGTAAAGACAAATCTTCAATACCAACTAAGGTGTGCTATGGACACACTGACCCCTTACTGAGTCTTTCCCAAAGCCCAAGGTTGGAACCACAGGACAGATGGGTAACCACAGAAGGGGGAACCACAGAATACAGTGACATACATGAATTAGGCGATAATGCCTACTTCACACATTATCTAGTCATCCGTTAAGAGCTGAAGGTTTTATGGTTTGTTTTTAAGCCCTATCAAAATGTCTCTCTCCAAAAATGGCTTTATTAAACTGAATACATCCAGAAGGCTGCATCAGTAACGGTGAGTACCCGTATTTTCTGGGTGCCTGGGAAAATAGTGAAGGGTTTACGTAAAGAAAAGGGGGGAAAAACAGAATTGGTAAAAACTTGGGAGGGGACTGAAATATTTTAGATCGTCACAGGCTTGAATAATTGTGATTAGAAATTTTCCAGAGACACTTTTCTGTACCCATGTCAAGTCTAACCTGCCGCCTCTCCAGTCTCTTCTAAAGCTGACAGGTTAAGGTATCCAAGGGAAGAAGAACAGCAGTTGATTGATTTCCTTCTTTCTTTTGTGCCTTTTCCAAAGCTTCTGTTTCTTAAGTGAGTCATTTATTTGAGGATTCTATCTTCTGCATCTGTACAGGAAAGTGTTACTTGGAAACCAAAGTAATAACATCGAAGAATGACATTTTCTGTTCATTTCTGAACCTCAGGAATGAGGTTACTAAGTGGCCTTTTGGAAGGGTCCTCCTGCCCTTGGCTTTCACTTTTGGTCTACTTGTTAGTGTTTAAATAGGGAGCCTTCTAATTCTTTTATGTAGATGTGTGTTTTAATAAAAAATGAAAACTCAAAAGAGACTTGTTTTACACATATAAAAAAAGAACTCTCTCTCCCCATCCCGCCCCCCACCAGTAGGTAAAAAAGTCAGTTGGAAAAATACATGATCTCTCTTTTCTCCTCCAAACATGTGAAACTATTGAAAACATAATTTTAAGAATTTTTCAGAAATTGTCAATTTAAGACTACTCAAGTTATTCCAAACTAAATTCTAACCACAAAGTCTTTTTATTTATACCATTAATGGGAGGTGGGAGGAATGCCATTTTTAATAAAAACAGAAATCGATGCTCACTGCGAAGACAAGCCTGATCTCTTCTAGTTGAAGCTGAAAGGAAGGTGTCATAACTCCTACTATGAATAGATTCCCGAATGTTAAGCCAGTTAGTTAGTTGCTTTGAAGTATGAGTCAGATTAAAGTAATATTATAAAATATTTTTGCTGAAGTCATACCCCATCATTGTTCTTACACCTATCAAACCAAAGAGGTTTGATAACACATGGGGTAACCTGAGGGTGGGGGAATTTTTGAGATGTTTATCTACAGCTTCAAGTGTGATGCTCTATCTAGCCAAGGGGCAGCCCAGTGCAGGACACAGCTGATGATAGTGCAGTTTTCACTGTACAGACACCCTCCAAATGCCAGCCCTCACACCTAAAGCTGCCGTTGAGAGAGTGCCAACAGCCTCGTACCGGAAGAGCGATATGGATCGTTCTCACTAGGAGCTTATTCACAGTGTCATTTCCTGGGAAAATACCATGAATCTCGTTGGGTTGAAGATGACTTTCAGAATCTCAACTACTAATCCACTCACCAGAAAGTATAGCTCAGTTATAAAAAATCAGCAAAGGCCAAGCACCCTGAGTCTGAAAAAAGAATGCAAGACAGTCTCTTGAACATAATAAAAACTTCCATCTCTCTGCCTTACATCAGTGTTTCTTTTGGTTCAGAGTTCTGTAATCCTATCTGTTTGAGGGGGGACCCTCAGTAAAAAATGTGGTAGATGCCGGTTGCCCCTGGCCTGGGTTGTGGAGGAAGATAGAAGACCGTGGGCAGAGTCAAGGACACTGCTCAGTGTGGAAGGGACCATTTCAGATTATACAGATCAAGTGCGTTTGTCAAGCTTTCACTTTTAAAGATCATTGGTAAGGCATTAGAGGAAGCATGTGAGATTTGGTGTCAAGAGGCCTGGACCCAAAAGTAAGATCCCATATCATCTGAATCAAAAAATATGTGTGAATGAAAAAGGGGTAGTACTGACAATTATACCAGAAGAGCAGAGTCGACAGGGGCAACGTGAAACAATACAGCATGCACGCGCACCTTACTTCCAAGCCATGCAGACCGTGGACACATTGTTTCAGGTCATGGGGCCTCTATTTCCTCATCCATAAATCCAAGTGAAAGAATGCCAACCTCTCGGGGGTTAATAGCAAGCACGGTACAGATTCAAGGCACTGCATGTGTGAATTATATTTGGAAATGTGTCACTCAATAGCAGGACCTCGCCAACCCTGGAAGAGGGTGCAGACCTCTAGTTTTTACCTCACAGAACAACATCACAGCCTTCTAGAACTTGGCAGTTCTCGGCAGCCAAGGCCTCAGAGCCAAGACTCCTCGCTGAGGTGTGTGTTCCTCTTGCTTCAGAACGCACTTCACTGTCCAAGTTCCACAGAACGATCTCAAACCACTCTTAGAGGGAAAATGCTTGCCTTGTCATCGTATGACTACAAACTCTCAGGCAGCCAGAGGTTGAGAACTCTGTGGTCGTTAAGGCCACACCCAGAGCAGACAGAAAATTTTAAATCAGACCTATTTTTTAAAAACTCATTTCCAAAGTATCTCTTCTCTCCAGGCTTTTGTCTGCCTATGCAAGCCAGAGTCCTGAGCATATCTGCACCACACACCTGGGTAGATGTAGATCATACAGATGTCATGACAGACATAGATATATAAGACACATATGTGTGTGCATATATAGACAGATATACACACACACACTACACAGAGGAACTCTAACCCCCAAACTAAGCAAATGTGTTGGTAAGAAACAGAGTCCCAAAGGAAAGAGATGCACCAGGCTTTGCAAAAATTTAAGAGCTGAGCCATACGAGGAGCATGTATGGAATGTAGGAATGTCATGGCTGGCCACCCAGATCACGCCTTTCATGACGGAGAGCGCTCGTTCTTCAGCTGTTCAGAGTGTTGGCTACTGAACTGTCAGCTGAGTCCCTCTCTGGGAATTGCTCTCAGCCCAAGAAAGCTGCATTGCCCAAGTTCATGCCTCCTCCCCTGTGGCAAATGCAAGCAATGGCTGGTTTACAGTAGTTGCCTCAAGCTGGGACAACTCTGAAGGACCATCCCAGCCTTGGAGCTCCCGAGGGACCAGGACCAGCTGCAAACTTTTTAGTGACTGTGTCTCCGTTGTCCCTCTGTCCATCCATCTTTTCGTCAGCCTCCACAGGTGTTGATGCCCAGAGCACTTCCCAACCATATTCCTGCTCACAAAGCTCCATTCCAGGGTCCGTTCCCTAGGAAACACAGTCTAAGACAATGCACCATTTCTTTTTCGATTTCTTGGAAGAAAGAGGAAGTATTGATAAATAAAATGAAATTGTGTTAAAGAGGCACCCTGAGATGAACAAGGCTGGTCTCTCTCAGAAGTGAGCTGGTGAGAGAAATGCACTGTAGCCAACATTCGGCCGCGTGAGACTCAAAGAAAACACAGGTCCAACCAGCCCACAGGATGAGAGCCTGTATCTGCAGGTATTTATTCTGAAAATAAGCATTGAGTCACTTAACTGTTATTTTAATAAAGGCATTTGTAAAACATCTGTTATATGTCTAAGGCCATATTTCAAAATTGCCTATTATTCCAATTATCTAACATTGCATTAATCATATCTGGGAAGACCTGTCCAGTTATGATCATCCATCTGCTCATTTGGGGAAGCCTACCTGAGCTGCATACAGTGCCAAGGAGGGAAGGGCTCACTCTGGAGGTCTGGCAGGAAAACAGGAAGATTCCATTGTATTTTGATGATGCAACAACTGAGGAATAGTTTTGGATTCCTGGAACCTGATTCTTGACGCACCTCATCACTGAAAATTTTCTCCTAGATCATTTCTTTGCCTGGGTACTTCTGGGTAGAAAAATAACTCCCATATTTGACCTTTCACCGTTCTGCATAGATCTGTATAAAGATTCTTGCTGTAGGGTTTTCCCTCAGGCTTCTTTCTGATTGGACAAAGGTTTTACAATAGGAATTCTCTAAAGTTGATTAGTTAAAATGGTAGCCTTCTGTGCCTTAAAGTCAAAAAGAACCCTCCATGATATATTATTTTTTCAATCATCCACAAAGCCCTGTGAGTTCAAGGGAAGAAAGATCTCTGGAATAATAGATCCTGCATTCACCTTTGAAATTGCTGTATGCACATACATAAATCCTTCCTTTTAAATTATGCACCATAATACATTAGTAGTGAAATTGAAACTAGATGAATGAAATTCAAGAAACGAGAAATTATTATGCAGGATTTGCCACACAGGATCCTCCTACTCTATCTTGAATTCCTAAAAGGATGGTCAACAAGATCTAAACAGGTAAGGAGTTAGCACTGAGCCATGGGTCTTGTCACCGGCAGAAGTAAAACGTTCCCTCACATCCACAGGCCTGTACCACAGAACCCAACAACTAGCTGCAAAGCCACGTGCATTCCAAAGGTGACCATCATCCCCTAGCTGTTTGGTGTGGCTCAGAATGTCTAGCTATCCTCCAACAGTAGTTTAGGAAATGAAATCATTTAATATTCTATTTGATTAATGACAAATACAAACCAATTTCTAAGAGGAGCAATATAGAGGCCTCTCACCTGCATGGCATAACAAATCCCCAAATGCATAGCTTTTATATACCTTATAGAATTTACAATTGATGTATTCAGAAACAGCTCTTGGAAACAAAGGGCTAGAGCAATCTGAAATTCTAGAAAGGGAAAAGATGGCCACTAGCAGCAGTCCTCCCCTTGTGTCTGGCCTTCTCCTTCCATATACAAATATTGCTTCCTACATGCCCCACACTACAAATGGAGATCTTGAGTTTCAAACTCTCAGAAAGACTATTGAAGTGACAAATGCTTTCAGAGAACAGATTCAACGAAATGATCCAGAAGCTCTTGAATAGTGTCAGTCAATGCTAGAGCTGCTAGAACTTTCCTCCTTACCACCCTAAGTCAATGGCACACAACCTGGAACAGGGTTCTGACATCAAAAATAAGGTGGGTCATTAGAGAAGCCATCAAGAATACAAGGCTGTGATCAGGTTCCGCCTGGCCTGGCAAGCCAGTAGAAACAGGGAGAATTTCTCATAGAAGGGTCAATGCAACGAACAGAAATTGGGAGTTTCTTTTTTTTCTGCCTTTGGTTATATTAAAGCTTTCTATTTCTATAACAAGTTGATCTTTAACAGAATATTCACATCTATAATCTCAATTCACTATGTGACAAATAGCACACAAAGTGCAACATGACAATGGACATAAATCAAAGTATCCCTACGTACATCCTCTGAGAAAGAGCCTCTGGTGAGCAGAGGAGACTCCTAGACACTAACAGCCAGCCCGCAATGCCTGACCGTGATGCCATTTAGCAGATCAAGGCCACACCATCTCTCAGCAATGCCCACATACAAGCAGCTCACTTGCAGATGGCTTTTTAGTGTTGCGGGGTCGTATTTTCCTCCTTGCATTTGATGGATGGTCAGGTTCTGGTGTCAAGTCTCTAGGGTAATATTGGGCATCCCTTTCATTTTGCTGTTTAATTTTTACTTGAACCCTAGTCTCAAAGACAAACCAAAATTGGGAGGGTAGAGGGAGTTATGAAACAAAAAGTTTTAAAGTATCACATGAATTTCCCCTAGTTTCTCTCCTGGCATTTTGTGAACTCTAGAAACATTCCATTGCAAACTGAACTGGTATTTTTCAGTCACTGATCAAGTAGACACCGTTTTAGAAATCACAGAAAGGAAATGCCTAAAGATTTGTTCACATTGAGTTTGCATTCAAGTCAGAGTTTCGCAGCTCATTGCACCATACAGCCACAATGGGAGCGCCATGAAAGACAGACTATGGCTTTGTAGTGTAACCGGTGCTTATCTCATTGAAGAGGGAAAGTAAAAATACTAGATGCCAACGAAGGAAACAAAGCTGACGGAGGAGAGGCCTGAAAGTCACAGAGGCTCTGCATGGAAGAGTCGTCGGTCACAACACTGTCATCCTCACCCACAGGGCTTCCCGCCTCGCAGACCCACCTCATTAGAAAGCTTCTATTCCGTATTTCTAAATAGGACTGTTTTTTTGCAATCTCTGACGAATATTTATTATGTGGATCACAAGTAATTTCTCATTTATCTTCTATTTTATCTTACAACTTAGGGTTGAGGTGACATCTTGATCCCATTACACTCACAATTTTAACTTTGCAAATTAAAAGACAGAAAGGAAAAAAAGAAACGAGAACGAGGGGAGATGCTGTCTTTACGAGGAGTGAATTTACTGTAGCAGATGGAAGCTCTGCGCCTCGGGACCCGGACTCACGTCACAGACATCATGCCGGGTAATGGCAGCGTGTGAGAAGAAGCTTATACTAAGTCACAATCCTGTCATCACAAAGGAGTCAGCAAGGAGAGCAGGAGAGTGTATCTTCCTTGGGGAACCCGAGCATTTCATTTCAGGGACAAGGAAAACCCTCTGTCTTTCTTTTTCCTTCATAGACCAAGGAACGTGATAGGTTTCTGAAACTGTTGGGGATCACTCTGTACTGGTCAAGGCTGGTTGCTCTGGCGATCACCGCTGTCTCTGAGCTGACTGAAATATCTGATGGAAAATTAGAAGTGAAATGCGAAAAATTCCAGCAGGAAGCAGTTTCAGGGTTCTAACGATGAAAGTGCAGATACCATTCAGCTGTATTTGCTCACACAAGATTCCTATCTCCTAACGTGTTCCAGGGCAATGAAAGGCCAACATATCCTTTGACTGGCCAAGGATCCACCCCAGGATTCACAGAAGAAAAATAATAATATAGAAAGACTACAGATAGCTAGGAATCTGTTGCTTCAACCATTTTTCAACCATTGTGCCTAAAGAAGGTGAGTGATTTGAACAGCAGTAAAAGCAAAAACAAGGACTGGAAAGAGTGTCAGGAGGAAGAGGAGTTTGATAGCATCCTTTCTTGAAGGCCTATTTATGAGGTGGCTTATTTCCAATTACTCAGTGACAAAAACAAGGACTGCCACTGCAGCAGGCTGAGTCACCAAAAGAAAGACTGGAAGGTGCCAGATGGGATTTCTGTCAGTGCGTTTAGGTCACATGTGGCCATTTACTACAAGGTGCTGCCAAGGTGACAGCAAACTGCACCTGGATATAGTCAAATCTAAGTGTCATTCTGGAAAGAGCAGCTGCCTAAGAGAAACATCTGTTCACCATCACTCATGGGCTTAATTGTGAGGTTCTTATCACCCAGAAGTGTTTGTCTACACACCACATGCCCTTCCGTATGTCCAGCTTCAAAGAAACACCTGAACCAATACAGAAGCCGTCCAGAAGTGCTGATTAGTTATTTGACTCCTAAGCTGGTACTTTCAACCAACTTGATTACCTTACTTGATAAGGGAGCCAAACACAGAAAGATGAATTTTGAAATTTGGAAGAATTGTTTTGAAAATTTTTAAAGGCAGTTTGAGTTTGGCAAGAGTTTGAGAAAAACAAATTAAACCAAAAAAGAAAAAAGAAAAAACAGGCCTATTTTCTTGTTTCTGTTCCCTACTGGGAGTTCCCCCTTGACGAATTTTCAAGTCCCCATTGTAAAATGAGTGCATCATAGGTACATCTACTCAGTCCTCCCAGTAACGTCAAAGTGCTTTTCCAAAACCAGGCCCAGGCAGGGTGCAGCTGTCATTCATTTGCCCCTTCCAGGGACTGCCCTTGTCCTGGGTATTCTGCTCCCACTTCCTTGTTATACTGGCCACTGGGAATTCAAATCGAAGGCAGAATTCCAGCCTTCGCTGGGCTTTTGTCCTAACTAGACACACACAAAGGTAACAGGCCTCTCTGTAGTTTCTCTGTTATCCTGTCAATTCAGTAAGAATCCCTTGCCCAAGAGACACTCAGAAAACCGCTAGGAACAGAGGAGAGAGAAAGGTTCATGATTCCTGCTTCCCATTGTCTCTTGCTATTTGAACTCAGATAACCTTTGCCTGCCCTCTGATGCCTGTCCCTACCACCTGCAAGCTATGCACCATATCTCCAATTGCTATCTGGAAATTCTTTGGATAACCCAACAGGATAAAAATAATTGCTCAACTTATTTAGTTTCTCATGAAAGAATTAAGTAGCCATGTCTGTCCAGATAATATCTGGTGAACTTAATGGAAGCAAAATAATCCCAGAGAACCCTAAAGAAATTTCCATCAAAAGGAAAAAAAAAAGTCCGTTAACTCCACTAGGGCAGATGAGGTTTTATAGGCCCACCTTCTCTAGGGTTTCTATTATGTAAATATAACTCAGTTGATATGGGTACTTCTGGGTTTCGTGGTCTGATTTTTAAATCATTCTGCATTCATAGGCTCCCTTAGATAAAAACCCTGCTGTGGAGGATAAGAGGTATTTTGTAGGGATACAAAAATCTTTCATTAGAACATCTGTTCCTCATAGAGGGTTTTCTTCAATCCTAGAAATTATTCCAGGAACAAGTATGACTGAGTCTGGAGAATTGAGTTATTTCTACATTAAAATGAAGGCCAATTTCTAAGCATATATCAGCTCAAATCAGAATCATTCACCAGCGGCGTGCTGTGGGCTGTCAGGCAATGCTTCCGTCAACCTTGCACTTATTAAACAACAGCAACAAAATTACTCACTGTGTTTTCTTAATATTAGCACTAGGCTACAATAATGGCCAGATGTTCATTCTTTTAAATCTCCAAATTCCATTTCTGTGATCTTATTGCATTAGGGCAACCCTTAAAAGATTATACCATAGTGACACTATGGATGTTTTTATAAGCTGTATAAAATTTTGGCAAGTATTTCTGGTAGGGGCGAGACCATGTCCTAATTAGGTTTTGGGGGGTTTTTAAAAAGATTTTATTTATTTACTTTTAGACAGAGGGGAAGGGAGGGAGAAAGAAGGGGAGAGAAACATCAGTGTGTGGTTGCCTCTGGTGCACCCCTCACTGGGGACCTGGCCCGCAACCCAGGCATGTGCCCTGACTGGGAATCGAACCGGTGACCCTGGGTTCACAGGCTGGCACTCAGTCCACTGAGCCACACCATTCAGGGCCCTAATTAGATTTTTAACTCATCTTTGTCTTCAATTCAATTCAATATTTATTGGATACATAGAATGAGGAAGAAACTACTTAAAGTGCTAGAAATATTTTAAACTATAGAAAGATAGCTCTTTCCCTCCCAGAATGTTCTATTTATTCTCTCTTTTCCTGTTCTCTTAGTGTCTCTCTGCTTGTCTCACACACTTGTTATCTCTCCATCTTTGTCTCTCTGTCTCTCATAACCAATCAACAAATCCAGTGGCGATATTTTTGTTACATATACAACACTGAGCTCATTGAGCCCACCCCTTCCTAAATCTACTTGTTTTCTTACGGCCCTCGACTCAATTAATAACACTGCCATTATCCTTCATTCTCTTCTCATTGATCACAAACCAAAGCATGGAAGTCGCCCTCAATTCCCTTTATCTCTTTCATCTCCTATAACCACTAAAATCAGCTGTAACTTTCTAAGACTTTCTTGATCTACCCTTTCTCTCTGTCTTACTGTCATTGTCTTAGTTCTGGTTCTTAGTTCTAGTTCTCATTTAGACTTTTGCAGTAGACAAATGGCCTCCATGCTAGCTATTTCTTCACTCTCATCCATCTTTTTGTGTCACTTAAGAGATCTTTCTAAAATAGGAAATCAACCATTCAAATTTCTGCTTAAAAATCTTTCAATGGGCCCTGGTGTAGCTCAGTGGATTGACTTGGGCTGGGAACCAGAGGTGTGGCTCAGTGGATTGACTTGGGCTGGGAACCAGAGGGTCCCGGTTCAATTCACCATCAGGGCACATGCCTGGGTTGCGGGCCGGGTCCCCAGTGAGGGCCATGTGAGAGGCAACCATACATTGCTGTTTCTCTCCCTCTCTGTCTCCCTTCCTTCCCCTCTCTCCAAAATAAATAAATAAAATCTTTAAAAAAAAAACACATAATTTTAAAAAAAATCTTTCAATGGCAATTAAAAAACATAAATAACAACTCCTTGAAGTGTAAAATCTCACTATTTTTATTTAATGTGCATAACAACTTTTAGATTAAAACAAAAAATTTTGAGTAAAATTTACATATGTAATTTTCATAGAAGAATAGAATTTCACTTTCTTGACTTTTGATTAAACTATTTACAATAGAAATTTTTTTCTAAATCTTTCAATGGCCCCCTACATCCTGCAGATGAAATTCAAACTCTTCCATCTAGCATTAGTGCATGACTCTCTGTGATCTGTGTTCTGCTGGCCTTTTCAGCTGCATGCACCCACATTATCGAGCCACACTGAACTGTTCTCCCCCATGCACCACAATCTCATGCCTCTTCTCCTTCATACACGTAACGGCCATGCCTTTCTTTTCCACATGGAGGTTCCCCATCAACTCTTAGCTCAATATTACCTTCTCCAAGAAACTGTTCCTGATTTCTGTTCTCCCTGCCTCCTCCCTCCCTTTTACCACATAATTTTAATTGGCCATTTTCCTCATTGCATTTGAACTATATTCACATCTCTCTCCCACACCACATTGTAATTTATGTGAAGGTAACTTATTTTTTTCTTTGTATTTCTAGCATCTGGCTCCATGTTCCATAAATAATATGCCCTCATAAAGCAATGACTAAGTGGATGCTGATCCTCATCTTCTTCTGAGTTCTGCAGCATTCAGCACAACTGACCGCCAGTCCTAGAATTTTCTAATCATTTGCTTCCCAAAGCACTACTCTCTTCTAATCTCCTTTAGCTCTCTGGAGCATCCTTTATCCAGATCCTCTGATGATTCCTATTCTTTCTCTTATCTGGCAATATTTGACATCATAGTGATTTCTAGCCCATTCGTTCCTTTACTCTCCGGCATCCTTTCCCTGGGTGGTATTCTGAGACCTTCACCTGTAATAACAGGCCGACACCTAACCAGCACCGGCCAGAGGCTGCCATCCCTGAGATGCTCCTTTTCTCATCCCGTTCTCACAGATGTTTCTCCAGCAATGAAGTAGTTTTCAGTCTTTCATTGCACACTAATGTCTATATTTTATATATATTCAACTGGAATCAAATGATTATGTTTGTCATTTATGAGGAATCAATAAATCAGAGTTCTAGAAAGGTCTCAATACTATAATAACCATGAAAATAAATAAAGTCCATGTATAGCAGAACCGAACATATCAGTGTGAACCTAAAAGAATTCCAGTAGAAATTAAATATAGCTCACCTTTATTTTTTATTTCATCTCAAGAGGTCATTCATGGCAATCCATGGTGATTGCACAACTGTTACAATGATAACTCTATTCTAAAACAGAAATCCCACTGCTTTGGCCTCATGTAATGGATAAGGTGGGAGAGATTGTACTGGAGTCCAGAGTTCAAGTGTGACAAAGCTGCTTACTCAGGTGATGATAAATCTCACAGTGCTGTTCTTTGCAGACCACCTACTGGGAAGAAGGAAGTAAGTGGGCATTTTCCTTCTCCCTCTACTGGAAAACAAGCTTGACTGTCTCAGTAGTTAATTTCATTTTATTTACAACTGATCTTTCACTAGCTTCCCTATTTGTCTTCATGGGATTAGGTAAGGCAAGAATCATGTTCACTAATCACTCAAGCTACAGCCTTATCATTGGAAGTTTATTTCACTTTTTTTAAATAAGATTTTATTTATTTCTTTTTAGAGAGAGAGGAAGGAAGGGAGAGAGGGAAACATCAATGTGTGGTTGCCTCTCCTGCGCCCCCTACTGGGGATGTGACCTGAAACCTAGGCATCGAACTGGCAACCCTTTGGTTCACAGCCAGCGCTCATTCCACTGAGCCACACGGGCCAGGGCCAGTTTATTTAGCTTTGATGTTGTGTTCAGGCCTTGGCCTTAACAGGAGAAATTTTAGGATCTGAAAGGCTAGGGGTTATCTCACATTTCAGCTCATTTCTACTGATGGGGAGAACACAAATTACTGAAAGTTCTAATATTTTAGTGTGTGCACATTAAACGTGTGTGCACATTTTAAAGCAACTGCTTTCTGTAACTACACAGCTTGAAAATTAAAGAAAATCACTGTTCCTCTCTTTGACTCACCATAAATTGTACCTGGTCCCGGCCATATAGCTCTCAGCGGGGCTGACTCGGTGCTATGATGAAGCCCATGAAAGTTTACTTTAAATGACCAATCCTCTCTTCCTGGATGCCCAGTGTCCTCAACTTTGTTGCAGAATTTGTTACTTAAATTCTGATGTTATAAGTCCTGCTCTACACAGGTACAAAAAAAAATTAATTCTCTATGATAACTTCCTAGCACTCATATCCTAACTCTGCTTTCTCTTAAGCTGCCCAGCAAAAGGTGTAACAGGCATTGTTGGCTACCTACAGCATATTCATCCCCCAACTTCCTCCTTTCCACCAGAACCCCAGTTTGGGAGAACTCCCGCCCTCCCCCCATATGGCCATGCACTTCCCCTCTCCCTCCCCTACTGGTGATTGGCTCCAAAACACGTGGTACAATGACAGGCAAGGACAATCTGCTGGGGCAGCGGTGGCTTCTCAGAGAGGTTTCTTTACTGATAAAAAGACATGCAGGTAGATACCTTCTTATTTCTCTGGGTGATTCATGTGGTATGATATTTATCTTACAATGTATTAACAAGAGAATAGGCATCAATAGACATGAATGTTATAACCCTTTGGCAATAGTAATTTGAAGAGACAAAAGTTTGTGTGAAATATACGAGGTGGGGCAAAATAGGTTTACAGTTGTTTGTATGCAAAATAATACAATAATTAATAAATAAAATACAAGAATGAACTTTATGTTTTATGTACTTTACCACTACCTTCTTTCCATGCCTTGCTACTTCATGGCCGGCTTTGTTCTCTTTGCTCCCCAACCAGCGCTCAACCAGGGGAGAGAGACCAGATCTGCATCCAGGCTCAGGAAAGGGATGCCTGGGTGTTCCCTTCGCCCAAATCCTCAAAGCCACTGACTCCCCCATACAGCAGAGAGCTGGGTGCTGAAGCCCCCTGAAAGTCTGAGAGGAGCACCTTTCCTTTGTTTTGCTCAGTGACAGTCCTGCTTGAAGGAAAATTACATCCCTTATGACCCTTCGTTTCATGTGTCAACTTAGCTAGTGCACAATACCCAGGTTTCGACCAAACACCAACCTGGATATTGCTGTGAAGGTATTTGTGAAATGTGACTAATATTTCCATCAGTAGACATTGAGTAAAACAGACTACCCTTATCAGGTGGGTGGGCCTCACCTAAACAGTTAACAGCCTTAAGAGGAAAGAGCTGGGCCCTTCAGCAAGAGGAAATTCTGTCTCCAGACGAACTTCAGACCCAAGCTGCAGCATCACCGCTCCCCTGAGTCTCCAGCCTGCTGGCTGCCCTGCAGGTTTTGGACTTGCCTGCTTCTACAACTGTGTGAGCCAGTCCCTTAAAATAAAACATTCTTTGTCTCTGTCTTTCTGTCTGTCTCTTTCTGTCTTCACCTTTTTTTCTACATCTGTCTCCCTCCATCTATATCTTCACACACACGCACGCATACACCCCCTATTGGTTCTGTTTCTTGGGAGAACCCTAACTAACACAGCCCTAAGAGCACAAATCCAAGTTCCCCTGAAACCAAAGAAGAGAATCTGTAGAACCAACAGATTTTCTGGCTCATTAGACCCTCACCTGGTTTGTATGCTTCACCCGTTACACCGAGCACTTTGCAAGTGATTATCCAGAAGGATTGAAGATCTCCCTGGAGCCACCACATGATTACAATGAGACTGAAGTAGGAAATTTGATTTTATGTCTAAATTAATTTTTCAGATATGTTGGTTTACTATAACTGCTTTCCCTTTCAGGTTTGTTTCTTGGGTGGTTTTGTCGAAGACTTACAGTCTGTTTCTCTGTTCTGTTATAAAGATCCATTCTTCTTTATTTTCTGAAAAATATTCCTAGTTGGTCTTAGTGTTTGCCTAGTGTCTGGCACTCGTTTTTATTTTTAAACTTGGGATAATGTCTGGCACATAATAGGTTCTCAACATATATATAGAGAGAGAGACTTGAGAGCTTTTAACATAGATATATATGTCTTTTTACAGAAGAAACCCCTAGAATTTTATAAGAGAAAGATATCTAAGACTTTTTTCTTTCATTTAAAAATTTATTCTAATTCTCAAGCCAGTTATTGAAAAGGGGAAAAGTCATCTGTATTTGCTCCATCTTAGTATATTGTTTTAATTCTTCTATGCTGTCTGGGGACTTTTAGGAACTGAAACAGCAACTAAAAGTCAATATTAGGAACTGATTTTATTTCATGCTTCATGCTTAATAGGTTTTAGAATATTTTTATTGCTGCAAACTCAGACTCACTCACCAGATCACCAGCTAGATAATATGGCGAAGACTCCTGCCAGTCCCCAAGGGAGACTTCGGTAGGTTTCTCCTGTCTGTTTGCATGGGGCCCAGCCTACTCTCTGTCATGACAGGCTCTGCTCACTTCCTTCTGCAGCACACACTTGATGTCGCACCTCTGGCCCTGCTTCAGCCCCTGTGCAAAGCTCCAGTTGGTTACTTCAGTGAGAAAATTCTTCTGTATGAGTTCATCTCCTCAAAGATTGATTGAAAGTTACACATGGAGGGAATTCATGCTTTATATTTCTGTTGCGCCTTCTCAGAGGCCATACCCAGGGCAGTGAGCCGTATTCTGAAGGAAAGCACATGAAAACAGGGAAAAAAGAAAGCCACACTTGATCAGCCATGGCCACCAGCCCAGGATTAAGCCTCTGGTGGTGGCCCTGGACCTTTTGACACTATTGGCTGTCTGTTTTGAAGGTCTCGTGGCTAAGACCCTTAAGCATCCCTACATTGCTTAGGAATTTCTGAGTAGCATGGACATATGTGTATTCTTCCTAAAATCACTCAAATCTTACTTGAACCTACTTATACATTTTTTCCTGTCTTTATTGGGGGTGTTCCAGCCACATCCTACAACTCATTTTGTAAAGGTAGGTATCCTTTCATTGGATCTGAAGTTTCGTGTCCTGGCAATCTAGGATTTAATTAAACAGTCACTATTTACCAGATCCACCCACTCAAGATGATGAAGACTACAATCTTCATCCGAAGGCACTAGAAGACACATAGGATGGGAACAAATTCCCTGCTCCAGGTGAAAGGAGACAGATACTAGACAAACAATCAAATAAATACATGGTACAGTGTGACCGCAGTGGGCAGAATCACGGGCAGGCAAGGCCAGCGGTCCAGGCGTGCAACCTGTGCAGTTGTACAGGAGCCTGCACGGGGTTAATGCCCTGTGTCACTGTCTTGAAAGTCTTACTAATTTTATGTCGGATTTTGGATTGTAAAAGTGGAGTCAGATGGGACACTGGAGCATGCCGGAGAGGCATGGAGCCTCAGCTTGCTTCTGCCTCCTGACTTCTCCCCAAGACAAGTTCTTAGTAGCCTCTTCCCATCTGCTGGCTTGCCCGGCCCCACCTGGCCTGGCCATCTAGGCTCCTACCTCACAACCACTGCCACCTTGGGGTCCAGTAGGGCCCTTGACATGGGCATGGGAAAGGTCAGGATGGGCACAAAATGCCTTGTGGCATCCCAGAGTGGGGCAGGGCAATGGTTGTCCCCATCTCAAGGTTTGCAGCACATGGTGCATGGAGTGGACAGTTCAGTGGGGGTTAACTTCTCCCGCACCCCAGATTCAGGCACCTAGTGTGTCATGGAGCTGAGCTGGCAATACCCAGCCCATGAGTTGGTGTCTGCATGCAGCTCACTGGCTGTCCGACTCCCCATCCTGCTAGCTTCCAGGCTGATGTATTGTGCCCAGATTGGGGTGGGGATGTCAAGCCAGACATTTCCCTTTCCAACGGGCCCACCAGCAGGTGGATGGGCGACCCCAGGTGCTTCTGAGGTCTGCTCTCAGTGTACAAGTATCTCTGTGTTTTAGGAAGCATAATATTAGATGGCAAATAAACAACATGACAGGTTGAAAGAGAGGTCGTGGACAAAAGAAAAAAGCTTTCTATTGTAGTACATTTAACATCACTCCATTTTCCTTGCTTTTAGAGCCAGGGGTCACACATTTCCATTTTGCTCTGGAGCCTGCACAGTATGTAGCTTGATCTTGGGTTGGGGAGAGAAAGTGGTGGATAAAGGAGCTCTGGTTCACTTAGTGTAAACTCTAAGGACTTCTTTAATAAGAGGGTATTTGAGCAGAGATCAAAAGAAGGTGACGGTGAGTGATGTGTATACCTGAGGTAAGAGAATTCCAGGCAGTGAGGAAAGCAGTGCAAAGGCTCTGTGGCAGATGTGTGCTGGGCATGTGTCAGGACTGCGGGAAGACCACTGTGACCAGCAAAGCGAACGTGAGTGGAGTAGTAAAAATGAGGTGATAGCAGCAGCGGGGTGAAATCCAATTATGTAGAATATGGTAGACTATTGTAAGGACTCTGGATTTTATTGAATGAAATGGGAAGTTGCTGCGGGTATTTTAATATTTTAAGCCACTGAGGGTCATACCATGGAGTGACATGGTATGATTTATACTTTAGGAAAATTTTATCTACAAGTTCTTACTTACCATTTATGTAAAATATCTCTCTCCCCCTCTCCTCTCCAACATTATTCTCCATCCCTTTACTCCTACCTTCTCCTTCTTCATAGTAGCATATTACACATGTCTTTGTATTTATTTTTCTTCCCAGACTAGAATATAAACTCCATGAGAGAAGAGACTTGTTCACTGTTTCGCTGGAGCCCAGATCAGTGTTGGATGCATCGTGGGTTCTCAGTGATTACGTGCTGGATGAAGAAATGAACGGATCTTTTAAGTCAGGATATAGACCATCTTGAGAGGTCTAGAGTAGAGGGCATCTAGATAACCCAATGCCCTCCTTTTCAATTGCTTCTCTAGATTGTCATTCAGATGATTGCCTCTATATGCCATCAAGGCAATCCTATCCATACCCTCATGGAAATGCGTCATTGTCAGATGGCTCTTCCAGATACTGACCTAAATCCTAAATCTGACTGCCTTAAACTCCATCCATTGTCCTCACCCTGTCTCTGCCCTTCTGCTTTTTGGTTTCCTTTATAAAAGATGTTTTCCTTAGATATCCATGTAATGTTTTATTTACTGGAGAATATTTGGAGAGAACAGTGAGCAATAAGGTGTAATGTCCAAGAGTGTCGGCTCTAAAATCTCACAGAGCTCATTCTGGCCAGTGTGGCTCAGTTGGTTGGGTGTCATCCTGAAAACCTAATGGTCACCAGTTTGATTCCTGGTCAGGGCACATGCCTGAGATGCGGGTTTAATCCATGTTTCTCTCCCTCTCTATCTCCCTCCCTTTCCCTTTTTCTAGAATCAATAAAAGAAAAATATTTTAATATCACATAGCTGGGTCCAAATCTTAGTCCCTTCACCAACTAGCTGTGTGACATTGGAGAAGCTACTTACCCTTCCCAGCTCTCAGTTTTCCCATCAGTAATAGGGGGACAAAAGTATTTTTTCACCAGATTTTCTTAAAAAACAGTGACATTTTTTAAGTGATTGACACAGTACCTGGTAGCATTATAAACACTCTAAATAAGGTATCTATTAATAAATTAAATAAAAAGAAGAAAAAGCTATTATATAATCCTACCACCCAGATAGAACCATTTTATAACATTTCATGACTTTTCTTATAGTTGAAAATAATTTCTTATTCTCCCTTATGTCTTATTATCTCTAAGTTAACTCCCCCCAGATCCCTGAGCCAACATTGCATGGAATAATAACAACTGAGCTGAAATATGAGCAAAGCCATTCTGGTCATCCCCCTGGATCCTTTCTAGTTTGTTAATGGCCGCCCTCCTTAAATATGTCCCAGAGCTGGACTCACATGGTCTGACTAGCACAAAGTGTGCTGGGACCATGACCTTGACCTGAACACTAGACCTCAAGGAATACAACCCAGGTCGCAATGACTTATTTTTTCAGGATTCTTTCTCAACCTTCCTTTGCTCTTACCTCATAATTTCTTTATCCTTGGAAAAGTGCTATATATTTACCCTGCTAAATGACATTTCAATGTTTGAGCCCATAAATCTAGCTCCTGGAGATCACTTTAAATCTTTATTTTTTTTATTCAGTATATGAGCTACACACACAACCAGCATATTTTTTATGTTTATGCCTCTGTTCTCGATGAATATGGGAAGCTCCAGAACCCAAGGTACACCTGTCTTAAGTTTGACTATTATTCATTAATCTAAATCTTTTGATTTCAAATCATCTGTGTCCAACTGAATTTACCATTATATATTAGTCCACAGTGATATCATAAAAATATTTTTGTCAGATACTTTTTTAAGTTAATATTTACCATTGTGTTGGGCTGAATGGTGCCATGTCCCCCAAACTCACGTGTTGGAGCCCTAACTCCCAATACAACTGTATTTGGAGCTGGGGATGTTAGGAAATAATTAAGAGGGAATGAAGTCTTACGGACGGACGGGGTCCTAGTCAATAGAATGTGTTCCTTATAAGGAGAGGAAGAGAAAAATACCTCTTTCTGTGTGAATGCACCAAAGAAAGGCCATGTGAGGACACAGTTAGAAGGCAGCCTTCTGTAAGCCAGGAAGAGTCTTCGCCGGGACCTGAGTCACCTGGCACCTGGACCTTGTACTGTTAGACTTCAGAATTATCAGAAAATAAATTTCCGTTGGTTAAGCCATTCCATCTATGGTATTTTGTTAGGCACTCTGAGCAGACTAAGACAACTGCTTTGATAATATTCTCCATAGTTCGCAGAGTGGTCAGCCCTCTCAAAAAGGGGGATTACTTACATTCAGCAAAATTTTCTCTTAGAGAACTGATTGTGACTTCAAGGTACAATACCCTTTTTTTAAGTCATCACACAGTTTTTGTTAAATGATTTCTAGACTTTTTTCATGGTATCAACATTAAACATAACGGTTTGCAATTTTAAGAAGCCACTTTATTTTCCTTTTGCAAATCCAAACATTTTTTGATGTCTTTATTTTTGGCATTATTTCAGATCACCACAATTTCTTAAAGATCATTTCTGCTGATTCCATACCCCCATCTCCCATTTCTTTTAGCAGCCTGTGACTTGGCAAGTGTATGGTTATATAAGCAAAACTTTCTAAGTTTGAGATTCTTCATGTCTCCTCTTTGTACCTCCTGGGCCCAGCACAGTGCCTGATTTGTGATAGACATTCAACAACTGTTTACCCAAGTGACACTGATCTTACTGAAGAATGAATGATGCTCTCTAGTTTGCCAACAACTCACAGAGTTGTTGAAAGGTTCAAGGGATAATGAATGTGCTCACGCCTGGTAAACCATAAAGCAACATATAAAAGTCTAAAATTGTAATACTTAGGGGAGCCTAGCAGAAAACATAAATGGGTAACACATTAGGGGTGTAAGAGGTAACAGGGAGTAGATCATGCCATCCTAGCAATTTTGTGATTGTTATTATATATTAGCTAGGGTCAGCTGACTGTGGTACCATAGGGACCTCAGCATACGTAATGGCTCAAACATAACAGAAGCTGATTTCTTGTTCTCATAATCTTGTTCCAGTTTGATGCAGAGTCATGTGGTGTGTGAGAGGTGGGTAATGAAGCTCTGCACCACACTGTCTTTCAGGGAAACCAACTACTAAGACTCTATCATCTCTAACAGGTCGTCCTGGATATTTACATACAGCCAAGGAAAGGAAAAAAGACAGGGGAGTCACTCATAGTTGGTTTTTACAGGTCAGACCTGAAAGAGGTGCCCATAACTTTTGTTCACATTTCATTGGCTAAAATTTGGACACGTGGACATACGCTACTTCAGTGGCAGCAGGAAAGTGAATCAAAGTATGTGCCCAGGAAGAAGCAGAAGTAGTTTGGTGAACAGCCAGCTCTTCTGTGATTTTAAATCTGAGTAACCACTAAAAATTTTTACAAAAATCATCTGGCTAATGCTGCCTGAGCCAAATGAAACATATCTGAAGGCTGAATGCAGCCCAGAGGCCTCCCATTTGCCACTCTGCACTGTATAAATGCTAACTACCATTATTATTAGTTAGGATGGACTTCCTTGGAATGTTGAGATCTGAACTCATTTAAAGTAGCATATGATTACTTTAGAAAGCAGTGGATTTTTTAAAAAACATTTCATTTTTCTCATATGGAAACTTCTCTAAGACTTCTGCATGATGTTCTGGACCACTGTCATTTGCAGGGCAGCACGTAAGAACGTATTTATGCCTGCACCTCACCTCTCTCCTGTAGCCCTCCCAACCTTCCAATAGGCATCACCAGCCGCCTTCTTTCACTTTTGCCCCAAATGATTTTCCTCTGGAAATGACCCTTGCTGAAGTCTTTTCTAACACACTGCCTGGGTAGAGGGTTTCCATGTCTGGCTGGTGGGATACAGTGAATTGAAATGGGAAGAGGGATAGTGAGACAGCACACTGGGAGTCACCTCTGTGCTTGCCTGGCAGCCTCTCAGACTATCCCGCTCATCCCATCTCCATCCTTCTCTTGAGCTGTGGGTGCAATGCCCATTACTCTAAATCTATCAGACTCTGGAAATGCCAACAGGAAGAAAAGGAGTTACAGTTGAAAGGAAAGGAACTTCTGGATGTAAATTTTAATTTCTAATCATTTAAAACAATTTCCCTCCCCAACCACCTTTTTTGTTTTAAGAGAAGGAACGGGAGGGAGAAAGAGAGGGAGAGAAATACTGATTGCTTGCCTCTCATACACACCCCAAGCAGGGACCAGGTGTACAGCAGGGACTCAGGCACGGGCCCGATCTGGGATGGGCTACTCTTCACCCTGAAGCACGATGCTCAGCCAACTGAGCCACACAGCCAGTGCCTCCCCAACCACTCTTAAATAAATAGACGACTTAATTTAAGCCCCAGATCTGCTTTAAAGGGCATAAAATTGCAGAGGAAAGAAAAGTGTTTGCTCTAGATTACAATAAAATGGACCACTGTCTAGTAGACATGACCAAAATGAGTGAAGGTGGTTGCCCCCAACAAGCCCATAGTCTAGAGGAAATAAAAGCACATATTTTTTAAAAGCTTATATTACAGAAAATATATCAATGGGTTAAAAAGGGGTAGGTGAAAAATTAATCTTGACAAAGACATAAAGGCTTGATCAAGTCTAGTGTTGTCAAAGTTGTCTAAAAAGGGTGGTCCTCATTGGTGGGAGTTACAGGTACAACCAGCCAGGACAGCAATCTGTTTGTATGCATAAAATCTGTAAGTATATTTTCTTCATCCATGCAATTTTAATTTTAATCACTTATTTTAAGGAAATAAGATAGGGTGGAAACGTGTGTATGTAATTCATTTGATGATAGTAAGGTATATAATAAGAAAAATGGAAAACAGTTGAATATTCATTTATAAAAGACTGATTAAATAAATTATGTTGCACATATACAAAGAAACAAACTCTACATAATCATTTTAAAAGATAAGGCAAATCTATGTGGATTGAAATTTAAAGACAACTACTCTCAATGGTAAATGATAGAAGATTAATTAAGCACAGTATAATCCTCATTAGAGAAAATAATGTTTAAAAGGCATCAGAATGTCCATAAGGATACTTACTAAGTTATGCACCTAGTAAGTAGATAATGTCTTAGGAACTGCCAGAGTTATAATTGTGTCATTATCATTATTCCCATCTCCGTTTGGGAGGCACATCCTGTGTATCAGACACTAAGCCAGACTGTTTACAAACACGACCTCGTTACAGCTCTGTGTGTTAAACAGTAGTATTCAGAATTTAATAGGGAAAAACTAAGATACAAAAAGGCAGCTTGCTCAAGGTTTCACAGTTAATGAGATTCAGAGCTGGACACAAACATCTCTTCCTAACTTAAAAGCTCCCATTCTTTCCAATACACCATAAATATATATTACGTATTACCCAGGCCCAAAAATGTAAATTTGTAATCTAATAAGGGGACTGGAAAGAAGGAAAAACATATACAACTAAGAACAATGAAGATGATAAAAATGGTAATAACCACTGAAGCTTATTTAGTTGTCACTGTTGACCAAATTCTACTCTAAGTGTTTTATATTTAACAATGTGTTTGAACTTTACAACAGTTATATGATGGGCCCTGCCTTACCCCCACTTCACAGAGAAGAAAACGGAGGCACAAAGAAGGTGAGAAACTTTCTCTAGGTCACACAGTGTCAGGACCTTAATGTTTAGCTGCTCCACTTGCAAAATCTCTAAAAGTAGCCTAAGAAAAGAACCAAAGAATTTTCATGTGACATCAAGGGATAAGACCACTTCCAAATAGGGATTGTAAGCTCCCTGGGGGGAGACCTTGTCTGCATGTCGCTCCTGCACTTCCACAGCCCAGAACAGCGCCCGACAAGCCCTGACAATAATGTCTTGCGGAGAGAACAAATGAGGAAGACTTTCATCAGGATCTTACAGAACTGCCAGATTTGGGCCAGGTAGGGGAAATGAGGGGAGGGCCAGTGAGGAGCTACGCTTCAGAGAGAAGAAACTCTGGAGAGTTCGTGCACTGAGACTGTGAAGGTGAGTGCTGGAGAGGGAAAATTAAAAATTGGGCATTTGGTTGAACATTAAAGTGTGTGAAAGGGGCCATTGAAGATAACTTTGGAAAGTTAGGTTAGCCTCAGGTGATAAAGGGCTTTGAATGGCAGGAATAAAAGTTCAGATTTTAGTTAGTAAACAAACAGGGACTTTTTTATCTTTTTTTTTTAAAGAAAACTTGACAGACACAGAATGGGGCATTAGTTAGCAACCAATAAAATAAACTAAAGGAAAAGAAAACTAGGTAGAGATCAATTCAGAGTGTTATCTCAATAGTACAGATAGGAAATTGTGAGAATCCAAGTTAATGAAGTTACACTCAAGACAGGAGAACAAGGGTGCAAAAGATACTGAGAATGTAGAGCTAGGCAATGTCTCTTCGGATCTGGTCCATAAGTAGAACATTGAGGTTTTTAAAAAAATGGCTGCAAATCTTTTGAAATTCCTGCCATTGGAGAGGGTATGTATATTCTTGCTTCTTGAATGTGAGCAGAGACAGAAGAAACCCTACGTGACTTTCAAGACAAGTTCATAAAGGTCCAGGCGGTTCCCACCTGGCCGGCCATCACACGAGAGGTCAGACTACCCTGAGACCACCATCTAGAGAGGCCACGTGGAGGTGCTCCAGGCAACAACCCCGTTAGACCCCAGTCTCCAGCTACCCCCACCGAAGCACCAGAGTCTGTGAGTAGAGCCGTCCTGAGCCCTCCAGATCAGCCCACCTGCGTTCCGAATGCCTCCCAGTGCCGTATTCAAGGCCAGCAGAGGTGGAAGAACCACCCTTCTCATCCCTGTGTGAACTCCTGACCCACAATATCATGAACCATGTCGCAATTACTGTTTTTTCAAGCCACTAAGATTTTTCTCTCTTTTTTTATTGTTGCTCAAGTACAGTTGTCTCCATCCCACCCCCACAGCTCCCCCTGACCTCAGCCATCTCCACCCCTCACCCTTGATCCTGCCCCCCTCTGGCTTTGTCCATGTGTCCTTTGCACATGTTCCTCAACATCTAAGTTTTAAGGGTGATTTTCTGAGTAGTGATGGCTTACTGGAACACAGGGCAAAATAATTCATCACCTAAACCAGGACACTTCAGGGAATGCAAACACATGTTAGCAATTATGGGAAAATCCGTGCTTGACAAGGACATACTTGTCCCCACTATGAGCTTTTTAAGATTGTGTCCGTCTACATATCACCAGCACCGAGCTATGTGCATCAGCAAATCTTTGTCGATTAAATAAATCCGTTTCTTTTTCCTTCCAATTAAAGTTTATAAATTTTAAATGTACAGCTCAATAAAATTTTAAATATATTATAGATAGAACCATATAACCACAACCCAGACCAAGATATAGAACATTTCCTTCTCTCCTGAGGTCTCGCTGATGCCCCTCTGAGCCTGTCACCCACCCAGAGGTAGCATTATTTTAATCTCTAGCACCATAAATCCACTTTGTCTGTCAATGAACTTCATTAAACTAGAATCACAGAGTGTGTACTTGCTAAAAGTGTGTCCGTGAAAGTCACCCATGCTGTTGCATGTACTGCTATTTTGTTCTCTTTCACTGCTGTGTAGGGTTTCATTGTGTGACTATATCACAATTTGTCCATTCTTCTGCTGATAGAGATTTCAGTTCATTACTCTTTGGTTAATTACTCTTCAGTTAACTATGAATAATGCTGATATAAACACTTTTGTACACCTCTTTTGATCTATCAGCTGACAACTCAGTAAGATCCTCCTTTTTAAGCAAAGTTTTGGAAATTACTATCTTAATTCATTCACTTTATAGTATTCTAAAAAGGATACTATAAAAACTTTACCAACATTTAACACTTAATTTACCTACTACTCTTTCATTAAGTGGCACCTTTCTCAAACCAGTATACCTAGAAGAGGAAAGGGAATTATAACAGTGTTATCTTCAAAACACCTTTGTCAATATTATATTGTCCCAAGTTAATCATTTATAGAGCTTACTTTCACTCTCAGGAATGCCGCTGTTTGGAGGGCAGCTTTTATGGTCACCTGACTTTCTCCACCCCATACTGCACGCCACAGTAAGATCTAGACTGAGTGAGAAACACGCCTTTCTTTTGGAAGGTACAAGAAACAGGATAATGACAACGGAAGTGGTTTGCATGTGTGTTCTCAGGAAAATTAATTTTAGGAAAGGATAAATGTAGAAATTGAAGACCTGAAAAATTATTTCCTCAAAGTATTTTTGTCTATGGACCACCTGGAAAATCTTTTCCATCCCGAGATGGACTTGAACCCCAGTTGGAAGCCAGCTGGCTCAATTCATCTAAAGTGGAATTCCCCTGGAGATAACACAATTGAGTTTATTAATTGAAAAAAATTAAACTAAATGGTTGTTCAGGAACTTAAACTCACTAATTATGAGAAAAAAATTCTTAATATTGGACAAGATCTTCTGTTCAATTGTTATAATTTTCAGAAAGTCATTCATTTATTTTTTTCAACAAATATTTCCTAGGTACCAAGTATGGACCAGGCATGGAACTAGGTGGCATTGGGAAAACTATAATGAACACCGCCACCGTGTCCCTGCCTGCTAGGAGTTTACAGGCAACGGAAAGTACCAGAAACATAAGCAAGGAGAATTGATAGAGGCAAAGAGAGCTAAAGAAGAAACTCTAGGAAGCGACATTTCAGTACATTCCAAAGGAAGTTTGTATTGCTTTGGTTTACAACTTAAAGAAAGGACTTGTCATATTCAAGTGTATGTAAGTGTATGTTGAATGTGCTTTGCTATTCAAAGCCATGAACCCTAAACAGATGGAACATAACTGACCAGTGTGGATATCATATCTTGCAGTGTTACCATTCAGAGTCCTGTTTGCATTTTTATTGGGGTCTCTCATTGTATAGTGCCTGTCAGTGAATTTGATAGACACATTCAAATTTTACACATTTTGCTTTTCAAATTAAGAAGAGACTAATGTTTTACATATTAACATATAAAACCAAAGCCATGGTATATTATTTAAATTTACACATTATGATCCTTCACCGAGATATAACCAGAACTCTGGTTCATTAAATTAGTAATGACTCTTCCCTGCTGAGAACATTTATTTCTATTTAGTTGTAAGCCACGGTTCACTCCCACCCATAAGCAAAGGGATCTCACCTGAGTTATTATGGGAGGTTTGCCAAGAGGCTTGTCTCAAAATAACTGTCCCCTTTAGCTTGCTGAGCAAGCTCTATGAAGTAACCAACACTGCAATTAGTTTCCAAGAGCCACCGACTCTGAAATCACCTGACCAGCCCATACTCATTTATAAAATCTGAGTGGGGGAAAAGCTCCTTTAACTTTGTGAATTTATTAGCCAGAAGACCAACATATGAAGCTCTTATCAATGTCAGTGAGATCATATTATCATTTTAATTGTCCAGTTACCTACTAAGAACTCAAGAGGAAGGCAGAGAACAACTCTTTTCCTAAAACCTCTCTTCCTTTAGGCCACAACTCTGATCAGAAAATTGAAGAGCAAATGGGGACTGTTCAAAGGCTTTGAAACAAAAATCACTGACTATACCTCAAACTCCCTTCCTCCAGCCCCCAAGTGCTAGAGGACTAAAAAAAAGTGTGTGTGTGTGTGTGTGTGTGTGTGTGTGTGTGTGTGTGTGTGTGTGTGTGTGTTTTCTCACGGTTTTTCTCCAGTCGTTTGGAAACGGTGCCCGCGGACTCTGCTGGGATGGATTTCCTGGCACACGCGGCTCTACGGTGCTGCGATCTGTTAGTGCCGCCCGGATCAGAGGGCAGGCGACAGACAGGGTTTGCGTTTGCTGTTTCCGTCCTCTGCGATGACGTTTCAGGCAATAAGGCTTTGAGTCGGGTCAATTTCAGAGTTCAAGAACAATTATCTCCGTAGTAAATGAGATTAGATTATCAGTCTTTTGGTGCCCCACCGTTCTCTCCTTAGGTGACTCTTCCAACAAACTACTCGTTCACTGTAATTGGTCTGAAAAATACCTATTTTAATGGAAAAATTTACAAAAGTTAATTGAGGTATCTTGTCAATTTCTCACTAAAGTCTGCCAGTGCTAAGTAATACAATTCCATGATTCAGAACATTTCATTAAACCAGTAGTTCATGCAATGTAAGCCATCAATTAAGCAGTTAGTTGATGAACTGGCTGGTTACATCCACATGTATGAGCTCCTACCTGGAGCCAGCCATCCAGGTTCCCCGGTTTCTTTCACTTCCTTCCTTTATAACTTCAAGCAAGTTGTTTAAATCCTCTAAACTGTGTATTTCCTTATTGTGAAACAGCATTATAAGAAGTCTTTCTTTGCAGGTTGTTTTGGGGAACCACTGAGATAATCTTAGTAAAGCCCACATTGTATGTGTTCAATAAATATTAGCTATCATGATTGCGCTTTAGAAATACCTGTGAGGTTTGTTCTTACCTCATTCAATAAACAAATGGAAACTTCATTAATATGGTGTTACAAATGATCTCCCATTTCTCTATCTCTTCTTCCTTCCATGATTACAAACAATCGATTTCTGAATCAAATGAAGTTTTGCAGTTTTTTAATATATTTATTTTAAGCATGTTCTACACTTGGAAGTTTCTTAAAGCCAAAGTGAGGTAGGAATTAAATTATATTGTAAAATCTTTAATTCTCTTTTGGTTCTAAACACAGCTTCAAAATACATGGGCATAGAACATATTACCAGAGACTATAATGTTAGGAAAGTTTCCTCAGCTGTGTGAAATTTCTCACGGAAATGCTAAGATCCCAGGGACTTTCCCAGAGGCAGGCAGAAGAATCACAGCTACAACTCTCATTACTGAAAAGGGAGTGACTGTACCTAAAAGGTTCTCGGCTACCTGGGCGCTCTGATTTTGGCCTTTCGGCACATTTCGTCTTCCTCTCCCCGTACCAGCGAACTGGCCTGATGATGGATTAACCTGTCCATTGTCTGAGGGTGTTTATGCACAGCTCTTCTTCCTTCGGGCCCATCCATCACTGTCTGCATTTACAATGTGGGAAGGTGCTCCTGGGGAAAGCGTACCAATATTAATGTCTGATCATGCCTGCTTTCTGCAAAATCGGCCTGCCTCAATTATAAACACCACAGTTTTACAGAGACAAAGTTCCTACCCATTCTGTGGAATAGTTTTTTTTTTTTTTAAGATTTTATTTATTTATTTTTAGAGAGAGGGGAAGAGAGGGAGAAAGAGAGGGAGAGAAACAGCAATGTATGGTTGCCTCTCACATGGCCCTCACTGGGGACCTGGCCTGCAACCCAGGCATGTGCCCTGACTGGGAATCGAACCGGGACCCTCTGGTTCCCAGCCCGCGCTCAATCCACTGAGCTACACCAGCCAGGCTGTGGAATACTTTTTAATGTTAGTTTGGCTCATGTATATGTATGCGTTTCTTCTTTTATCCTTTAAATGCAATGGCTTTCATCATTTCACTAACCACCTAAAATTTAGTTTATTCTGGTTTAAAAAATTAAAGAATCTGGTTGTATAGTCTTGATAATATCTTCATCTGTGTTGCAAATTCAGTGTTCCCGAATCAGATGCTGAGATGGAGTTTGGGTGCACAGTTTTTCTTGGGTGCACAGGAATCTACACCTGTGGAAGGAGGGAAGTAGAAGTAGGTTTGGGCAGAGAAAAAACTAGAACTGCAATGCCGGCTAGACAAACAAAGCCTCAGCCATCCCTGTGGCAAAACCTGAACCAGAGCTGACCATCCAAGTGTCCCACGGTCATCCCTCGTCACGTTCAGTCGCCGACACAGCCTGCCCCAAGAAGGCTGTCACCTCATCAAGATGGGCCTCTGAAGCTGGACGGGTCCCAGAGTGGCTGACGGCTGTGCCACGTACTGAGCACTCTGCCTGCTGCTGGGTAGTGCGTGCTAGAAGGGAGAGCTGGGGGTGTGCGCCTGTGTCCATCCCCATCTGCCTGTTGACACACTTTGAAACCAACGGTCTCCAGAATAGGGTAAGTAAAAATGACCCCAGGAGGCAAAAATAAATAAATAAATAAAAAGAACTCACATTTATCTTTTATTTCATTTTTTAAAAAGTTATGGTAAAATAAACGTAACATAAAATTTACCATCTTAACCATTTTTAAGTGTTCAGTAGTGTCACATACGTTCAAATTGTTGTGCAACCAACCTCCAGAATTGTTTCATCTTAGAAAACTGAAACGCCATACCGATTAAACCGTTCCTGCCCTGGCTCGTGTAGCTCAGTGGATTGAGCAGGGCTGCGAACCAAAGGATCACCAGTTCGATTCCCAGTCAGGGCATGTACCTGAGTTGCAGGCCAGGTCCCCAGTGGGAGTCACGTGAGAGGCAACCACACATTGATGTTTCTCTCCCTCTCTTCCTCTCTCCTTTCCCTTCTGTCTAAAAATAAATAAATAAAAATCTTTAAAAAAAGAAAAAAAAAAACAGCTCCCCATTCTCCCAGCTCCTGGCAACCACCCACGTACTTCCTGTCTCTATGAATGCCATTGTTCTAGATACCTTATGTGAGTGGAATCATATGGGTTTTTTGGTCTTTTCATGGCAGAATTATTTCACTTACACTGTCCTCTGGGTTAATCCATGCTGCGGAACATGTTCAAATTTCCTTCCTTTACAAGCTAGATAATATTACACTGTACATGTATACAACACTTTATTCATCTGTTCATCCACTGATGGACACCTGGGCTGGTTCCCCCACCTCGCTGTTGTGCGTGAAGCTGCTGTGAACAAGGGTGTGCGCATATGTCCATCCCTGCTCCCCATTCTTTCGAGTGCATGCCCCGAACTGGAATAGCTGGGTCATTTGTAATGCTGTTTTTAATTCTTTGAGGATCCTCCACACAGTTTTCCAAAGAAGCTGCACCCTTTTACATTTATACCAAAAGTGCACAAAGGTTCTAACTTCTCTACATCCTCATCAAGGCTTATTTTCTGTTTGTTTGTTTGTTTGTTTGTTTGTTTTTACAAGTAGCTGTCTTTATAGGTGTAAGATGGTGTTTCATTGTGTATATTTCATCTTCTTAACTTTTGTCTTTGATTTGTAATGCAAAATCTCTCATGCTACAGTGGCAGACATATGAGTTCACTCACTCAACAAGGACATCAGAGCAGAAGGAAGCTTTGAGAAGGGGATTTCAGCCTGGCTAAGCCAACTCGGAAACTGTTGGACGATAAGTATGTAAACATATATTGAGGGTACAATTAAGTGTTCATCAGTAAATTTATATGATCAAAAAGCTTTCCAACAATTGCTTTAATGGGAGTGTTTTGGGGTTCCATATAAGAGTCTAGGATCCTTAGACCGTGTCTGTCTCCTAGTTCTCAGCCAAAACAACACATAAAACTATCATTTGGCTTTATACAACGCACACACACACACACACACACACACACACATTAAGACCTAAGTTAAAATGTGCAAAATTCATTTTTTGGCAGAGAAATTAAAAAATACATAAATAGTAATAAAAATAAATAGAAGCAAAAACATTTAAATTAACATTCAAGAATAAAACTAAATGAAACCTAAAGACATTTAAATTACTAACTAGAAGAGAGACATGCTCTTTAATTTTCTAGTTGTTCTCAAAGGCAAAAAAAAAAATTTAGTGCATAGAAAATGTCAGTATTTAGGTGTTTAGGGAAAACTTGAAATGGTCTGCATGAATTACCCGGTTTTTTGGAGACTGGCAACTTAAATAACTGCATGCCAAAAACAACCCCGCAAAATAATAACAAAAATAAATAGAATCAGACAGTCCTATTAGACACGGCTCTCTCCCATCTAAGTTCACCTACTGAGTGAGTGTCAAAAGATGCAAGTGCACAGATGAACTTTCCATAAGCTCTCAAGTGGCTTTTGTACCACACGCCAAGTCATCTTTTCCCATCCAATTCTTTTCAAACAATAGAGTGCCTGGATAAGACTGAAAGCAGATAGGAGTTTTTGAAGAGATGGTTAGAAAACATAAATGCTAGCTATAATTATAAGCTACTTATAAAAATATAAGACTGATTTGGATTAATCAATTTATTTATTAAGTTCTCCAGACGGATTAGATTTATCCCACCAGAAGTCAAGACAGTGACCGAAGAGCAACAGAAAATAAGCCAGCGATGCGTTCCTAAGGGCAGCCTGGGAACTCATGGCAGCCATCACAAGCTCCCAAGATTTGATGTGCCTCTCAAAAGAATAGCAACAGTGAAATAAAGCATTAACAAATTTGGTCTCTAACACTTTGCTTGCATTTATTTCCTGTATGCTTTTAGAGACCCAACTAGCTCAAATGATCTCTACCTTCTGAAAGTCCTATGAATAAAACACTATCAGTGAGGTTTGAACCATTTATGAAAATCCAGGTGCCTGAAAAGTGCCCAGAGTCATTGAAACTATTGCATCAATAAAGTAGTCTGGATGTCTCCTAGGGTGCAGAGCTGGAGGGGCTATTCTCCACGCTACCAGATACAAAGCCAAGTGTCCCATGTTCATTAAAAATGCATCTAGAGCTGCCCCATATTCACAAACAACATTTGCATGCATGAATTTCCCATTTCTTATAATACTAGAGCTGCGATAAAGGAGCAAAACTATCTCCTAGACCATGGTTAAAAGAGGATAAACATTTACAATTAGCATCTGCCACTTCCCTGAGATAAGGGAGGTTTTGTGTGTGTGTGGTTTTTTTTCATGAAGTTGACACAGTGTAGGAAAAGAAAATGTAAGCCCCAAATTTGAGGTCAGTTCTGTTCCCAAAAGGTGATCCTATCATGCATTAAAAAAAATAAACTATTTAGCACTGATGATTTTAAGATAACTAAATTATTCCAATCTGTTTTATAATAGTAGATAAAATTACTTAAAAAGAGAAAAATAAAGTCAAAATAAAAGACTTTAAAACTATCCTAGCCCTGGCTGGTATAGCTCAGTGGATTGAGCGCGAGCTGGGAACCAAAGTGTTGCCAGTTCGATTCCCAGTCAGGGCACATGCCTGGGTTGCAGGCCAGGTTTCCAGTGGGGGCCATGTGAGAGGCAACCATATATGGCTGTTGCTCTCCCTCTCTGTCTACCTCCCTTCCCCTCTCTCTAAAAATAAATAAATAAAACTCTCCTAAGAACATTCATATATAAATACCAAAATGGATGCCCTAGACTTGTCATATAAAATTCAGCAAATTTGTGGGCTTTGGGCCTCAGCCAAGGGATGTTAGTTACCAGAAAAATCATAATGAACATGGCCTTGCCCCACAGAGTCCCAGAGCCTCCCTCTATCTCAAAGGCAAGGGAGATGCCAAGGCACAGTTACTATAGATTTACAGACTGGATCTCACTTACTAAAGAGGTCAAGATATATCTATTCTTTAATGGCCACAATATAATATTGTTAATGATGACTTTATCTATTGTGTATTTTTTTCCTCTGTGCTAAGAATGTGCTAGATGTGTTTACATATGATATTTTTTAATTTTAATTTAAAAAATACAAAAAAATTAAAAAATTAAAAACACAGGGTATGCACAATTATTATTTCTGCTTTATAGGTAAAACTGACACTTAGGGTGGGTAATTATGAGATAATATTTATTATTTGTTTGATCTTTTCAAATTCATATTTTGTAACTACCAGAGACACCAGGATCTAAATTCTGGTTTCAAAGCAAATGCCTTCTAGGGAAGGTGTGTGTACAATAAAATATAGTGCCTGTCCAGAAAAAGTCCAGCCATTGTTAATACAATAGGAATGGTTCACATGATGTCAATGTAACTTGGCAGCCACGGAGAGTAGACTGGAAGGCACATACATAAACAATGTCCTTCACTGACTGTACTACTCAGTGGGGGCAGTAGATGCTGTTGAGTGAGCATGTGTACTGTGTGGTCACCACATCCAATATGACTGAGTAGAGCAACAAATCTGCATCAAGTTGTGCCTTAAGCTTGAACATTCCTCCACAGAAATTATTTGGATAATTCAAAAGGGTTTCAGGGATGGTGCAATAAGCATAGGGCAAATAAATGTGTGGCACAAATACTTCAAAGATGGTCAAGAATCTATTGAAAGTGAGCCATGTTCTGGAAGGCCTGAACACCTGAGAACGTTGAACGTGTGTGAGCTGCAATCAACAAAGTGACTGACAGTGCAAGAACTAGAAGCTGACCTGGGGATTCCAAGAACTTCTGTGTCTGAAATTTTGATGCAGAATCTTGGCATGAAACATGTCGTGGCAAAATTCGTTCCACAGCTTTTGCTACCAGAGTAGAAGGAACACTGGGCTGCAGTTGCTGATAACTTAAATCAAACTGCTACCAATGAACCAGATTTCTTTAAGAAGGTCATAATATGAGATGAATCGTGGGTCTATGGCTGTGAGTGTAGATATGAAGGCCCAGTCATCCAAACGGAAGTCACCTGGCCGTCCATGCCCAAGGAGGGCACAGCGAAGTCATAGAAGATCAAGACCATGTTAACTATGTTTTTTGATTGGGAAGGTGTTGTACATCACAAGTAGGCTTCTCCAGGCCAAACAACTAACAAGGAGTACTATCTCAATGCTCTTCATCAGTTGAGAGATGCAATATGACAAAAACAGCGGCAGCTATGGGAAGCTGGTGATAGACAGCCTCATCACAACAACATGCCTGCTCATACAACACCTCTATGCAGAGTTTTTTGGAGAAACATCAAATCACACAAGTGACTCAGTTCCCCTACAGCCCAGATCTGGCATCTGTGACTTCTGGCTTTTTCCAAAACTAAAATCACCTTTGAAAAGGAAGAGATTTCAGACTGTCATTGAGATTCAGGAAAATATGATGGGGCAGCCGGTGGTGATACAAAATTCATTGCACAGCTTTAGCTGTGGATTTTGAAGATTGTTTTGAACAGTGGAAGAGACACTGGGAGAACTGTGTGAGGTCCCAAGGTACCTACTTTGAAGAGAGCTGAAGAGAGGTGTCATTGTCTTATGTACAATGTTTCTTGAATCTTGTATCTTCTTCAATAAATGTCTCTATTTTTCATATTACATAGCTGGATACTTTCTGGACAGACCTCACATATATATAATGAAATGTCTTATCATAAGTAGAAGTTCCTTTAGAAAGAACCACTAGAACATCTCAATTTAGTCTAGGTGATTCTTTCATTTTTGAATTCTTTTTTTTTTTTTTTTTCAAAATGTTTCCTAAGCTCATTAGCTTATGGAACTCTTTTTTTTTTTTTTAATTTATTTTTAGAGAGAGGAGAAGAGAGGGAGAAAGAGCAATGTATGGTTGCCTCTCACATGGCCCTCACTGGGGACCTGGCCTGCAACCCAGGCATGTTCCCTGACTGGGAATCGAACTGGGACCCTTGGGTTCCCAGCCCATGCTCAATCCACTGAGCTACACCAGCCGGGCCATTTTTGAATTCTTAATAACTATCCCAATTTACCATTTCCTTTGCCACCAATCTCTCCACTTTCTTATGTCCAAGATGTCCTAAGCTCTTCCTACAAGGTGCCAGAATACACTCGACTACAAGAAATATAACAACATTTCCAGGACCTCTGAATTCACAGAGTTCTTGTGGAGGGGTATGGGCATAAGGCACAGCCAACAAGAAGGGGTGAGTCCTTTGTTGATACCCAGTTCTTGATACCTACAGACCCTATCTATCTTATTAGAGAAATTAGAAGACTTAGAGATCTTCTTTTAGTTTTCTCTGTTTATCAGCAAGCCACATCTGGAAATGCACTCCAATGAGATGCAGTGGAGAAGTCCAATAGATGAGAAGGCAGAGTTCTGGCTGGAGAAAACATCCTGTGTTTTCTTTCTGAGATCTTGAAAAGGCTATTAAATATTCTGGTACGATAGCACAAGTACAATGGAACATTGAAAATTATAGACAATCTCTCAGTTATTTCATCCACTCACCAACACAGGCTTCACTTACCACCCCCAGGGCACTCATATTCGCACAGCAGTAGAAGGTACTAGAGAGCATCTGAACTCAAGGGTCTCGGTGCTGGCCTTGAGGGCAGTCATCATGTCATCATGAGTCACACAGCCTGCATCTTCGGACTAAGCCCAACGGGATTAAAAACATGGAGGCAACGAAGCAGAAAGCCTGAATTCGAATCCATGCTCTCTCATTACCACACATGGCATTTGGGAAGGACGGCCTTTCAAAACCTCTCTTTGCTCATCCGTACAATAGGGATATAAATATCTTTCTCAGAGAATATTTGTAAATATTAAAGGAGACAGTGCATGAAAAATTAATAGAAATCTTGGCATGCGGGCAGTACTTATAAATGTTACTTTTCCTTTTTTATGTTTAATGCTGTATCATTGGTTTTGACCTATTTTCCCCTCTGAATCAAATGAACAAATGCTTTGGCATCATCACAACACAGAATTCTATCTTCTTTTCACACAACTGTTAAGTGTCTCTTACTTAAGTTTAAAATAAAGAAGAAATCAGGTTTGAATGTGTTTTTAATAGGTATGGTCCCAATGGTAGTCATTACGTTGTTCTGACTGTTGAATAATGGTACACACATTAAGGAAGATTAAAAATATATCGAGCATATAATGGACAGCAATTATATTTTTTAAAAACCCAAATGTTTAAAAATTTTAATAGTCCTATCAGTTTTTGAAAATTCTGCAGAAAAGATTTTCTTTTCTAACACTGAAAGACCCTGTAGGTTACTTTTAGCTTTACAGAAATAGTACCGCATGAATAAAAGATGTTAGTCTGAAAACTTTTTGTCCTCGAGGGCAAAAATGAGAAACCACATCCTGGCTTTCCCTGGACCCACCACCAGGACTCAATGCCTGGCACTGGGTACTGGCCTGCAGAGGGCACTGGCTAGTGCTTCCTACACACACCTGACTTCCCACCATTCCACCAAGAATCCTCTCCTTGCATTTCTATCTCCCCAAATCCTATTAACTTTCCCAAACAATAAGCTTTTCCCTACTATTGAACTCACCCGCTTCAACCTCTGCAGCTGTTACAGTCTTCAGTATACCTTAAATGCTCTATCACCCACTGTTATTCTCAGCAATTTAGCTTTATTGTCCCAAGCACATTATAAATTCCTCAGTGGTAGAGACTATATCTTTCTTTTCTCTGATACTGATAAGACATAGCATAATTGTTAAGTACTTATACTTTGAAATGGGACTGTTTGGGTTCACACCCCAGCATTCTACTTGGTAACTGTGACTTTAAGCAAATTACTTAATCCCTGTAACTCAAGAATAATAAAAGTACTTACCTCATTTGGTCGTTGTGGTTTAATAACATGAGATCTCAGGAAGAGATCCAGAATATCGTAAGTGCTATGTAATTGTGAGAATTTATTATAGCAGTGGGACACGCACTTGCCTTTTAAGACTCTGTATCAATGAACATGGAACCGGTAGATGAGGCAATGTGAATAAATCAACTGTTCAGTGAACACCGTGTGGGAATTCAGAGGAAAAGGCAGTCTTTGCTGTCGAGGAACTTACAATCTCCCTGCCATGGATGGAGTAAACAGAGGGCACTGCACAGGTGAGAGCTATATAAGACTCCTCATTTCTCTGGGGCATGGTACAGTCCATGGCGCACAGGGGGCATTCAACAGATGTCTGTTGTATTAAACAAATCATCAGACTGCAGAAGGAAGTCTATTTAGTAAACACCTATAAAGACATATTGCTGCAACATGATGGTCCAAAAACAAGTATAAAATCAACAACCCTGGTGGACTAAAAAACATGTTGGTGGTTGGCCCGGCTGGTATAGCTCAGTGGATTGAGTGCGGGCTGGGAACCAGAGGGTCCCGGTTTGATTCCCAGTCGGGGCACATGCCTGGGTTGCAGGCCACGTCCCCGGTGGAGGCCATGTGAGAGGCAACCATACATTGCTGTTTCTCTCCCTCTCTGTCTCCCTCCCTTCCCCTCTCTCTGAAAATAAATAAATAAAATCTTTAAAAAAAAATTCTTAAAAAAAATAAAAAAAAACATTGGTGTTTAAAAATGAACCATGAACCATGAAATTCATTGTCTCACCATCTTTTGCTTGGCTCCATTTGTGTTCTTGGGTTGGTTTCTGTCCAAGTGATTGGTATGAATTTAGTCAAGGCTACAGTATCAGGATGCTCCCTGTGAAGGCAGCGGCAAAGATCAGAGACCACACTGCAGGATCACTGTGTTACCCTTCCAAGTATCCCTACCTGCAAGACTTTCTATTAGGGACACAGCTAGCATATGTCCTCCCAGTTAAACCAACTATAGCTAGCTATGGATCCAGCTAATGAGATTTCTGAGTTGAGTCTGAGTTGTCACTCACTTCCCCCACCACCTGTTCCGAAAAGATGGAGTTTATGCTTGAATTCCAAAGTCAGGTCCCCATACCTAGAGAGTGTTTCCCACTCCATGTGCCCCATTCTCAGGTAGTAATGCTGTGGCCCATCTTTCTCTGATCTTCTCCTGCTGCCAACTGTGGCAACTTCTTTGTTTCTGAACCCCACCCATAACTTGACCCCTACCGCAGATAGAGAGTTGTACCTCTTTCCTGAACACCTGACTGGATTGTCCATCACTTGTCTATACCCAGCTGAGAAGACACATCTGGATCCTTTGGTGATGGCTCGTGACAGAAACTGTGACTTAATGCTGAACTCTTTAGATACCATGTTATGCCTACCTGAATCCCCACTTTTACCCAGGCCATTCCCAATGGTAGCCCAATGAGTGAATCTCATGATGAGTCATACTTCATTACCTACATTCCTGCCTCGACATGGAATCCCAAGATGCTTAACAACTAGAGCAGGACCCCACTTTGATGACTCCTTTGCTGTGGTGCCAGGTTTATGTCCAAGATAGTTTCACTATTTTTTGGTTTTTGGCCATTCCATCTAGCAAGTAGGAAATGTCGCTGAGAGTGACATAGAATATATTCTGTTTTTTCAAGCTTAGAGATATTCCATAATGCATTTACATATTAATCATCTATAAATGAACATTTTGGTTGCTTACAAAATTTTCTTATTACGCTTAGCTGCAATAAATAAACTTGTACATACTTGCATATTGCCCATTTATTTTTCTTAGGATATATTTATGAAAGTGGAATTACAGAGTCAAAATATATTATCATTTTTAGGGGTTTCTGATGTATTTGCTATACATAGTCCTTCAGAAAGATTGTAGCAGATCACACTCTATCAAATTACATACAAGTCATAAAAGCCTAAGGACAGCAGGAAGCGTGGGACTCACTGCCTCGCCTTTTACTTTGAAGGTGAGGATACTAAGACCAGAGCTGTTCGGATAGAAGTCAAAGTGTAATTTGACCTATGTGTGTTTATGACACTTTTCCTGATCTTCTTACATATTTCTACTATTGCAGATTAAGCAACCTCAATTATGAATTTAAGAATTTAAATGTGGCCCTGGCTGGTGTGGCTCAGTGGATTGAGTGCCAGCCTGCGAACCAACGGGTGTCTGGTTCGATTCCCAGTGAGGGCACATGCCTGGCTTGCAGGCCAGGTCCCCAGTAGGGGGTGTGCAAAAGGCAACCACACACTGATGTTTCTCTCCCTCTCTTCCTCTCTCCCTTCCCCTCTCTAGAAATAAATAAATAAAATCTTTTAAAAAAGAGAATTTAAATGTGGGCAACAACTGCTGTGTTCCCATCATCACTCTTATTTCTATATTTTAATTTTCCATATCACATTATAAACACATGAAATGAAGTTTTGGTATTCAGAGAATATTTCAAGCTTCAAATTGCCAAGAAGGAAATTCTACTTGGAAAAATGCCCACAGCTTAATCCACAGCCTCTCTTTCAGAACCATCTGTTTTATTGATGGACAGGGCTAGGCTCAGAAACCAGATGTGTTTTCTAAAGAAGTTGCTGTTGTTCTAGAGGACAGAATGTCTGACACATGACAAAAGGCAGGAATTTCTTGTTTATATTAGTTGTTAAACGTGGAACAAATCAACAATATGTCTCTTCTTAAAAAAGAATACTTTGGCAGGCTGTAGCTCTTTTCTATTTACAAATCTCTGCTAACATAATTACAAGATTGCTTTCCTTAAATATCTTACTCTGAACTTAGCTAGCCTGTAGCTTCCACGGCAGAGCCTGAAACTCTGTGTGCTCTTGTGGAAATCTTCACAAATACTGTCCTGATAGAGAACTACTGTGCCTTCACATTTTTTTGCTCTCATATAATAGGACTCAAGCATAGAAGGTGTGACTGTACGTAGCAAGGTTCTGATGAACATGTAAACATTTTGCTGTGTAAGGCAATAGAGGAAAGGTGAGCAGACTGATTGTTCCACATTTTAATTCAACAAACATTTACTGGGTCTTAACTATATATCAAATACTGTGCCAGACAATACAGCTACACTGCAAAGGTGAGCAAAACAGACAGTAACAGAACTAACAGCAGTGGAGTTATCTTCTTTCAGGGTTTTCAGTTGCTTACATCTGATTTATAAAGAACTTTATCAGCTTAGCTGTTGTTTCCTTGCAATGCCAAATATAATATCATAAACCCTTAATATAACCTCAGTGTGGTCTGTGGTGGAAGTCTTTCTCTCTTGCAGCATAAAAGATTGAAGGTATCTTGCATGTCCTACTCCAGCACGTAGAAAGCACACAGGGCTTTAGAGAAGGCTCCTCTAGAACAGATGTGTCAGGTCTATATTCCCTCCAGCTCTGTTCCAATAAGACCAACCAGATCCCATTCATTGATGCAGGCATTAATTTGCATAAAATGGAGAATCCATTTTAAGCTAAGAAGGAACCTTAGTGTAAAGATTGGCTTATTACACACCACCAGGGATTTGTAATTCCAAAATATATTCAATAGGTCTTGGTTGATTCCTGCTTTTTTAAGTCTTGAAATTTCTTGTAAGAGATCTTGGTGCATCCCTGCAATAAGCCGTTTTGTTGCACATAATGTCCCTCAAGGGTCATTTGCAGTCAGGACAATCAGCATATGACCTACAAGCTAAAGCTAAAGCATAATCGGTTCAAATCATACCTTGACATAAATTCAAATAATTCCATTTGTTATATCCTTAAAACAAACAAAAAACAAAACTAACAACCCGCCTCCCTCCAACTCCTTTAAAAAAAAAAAAAGAAAAAAAAGTCATACAAGACGAACTCACAAGTAGACAGGATCATAGGTCTGATGGTTTCCGGGCATCTCCTGATCCTCTTGCATCCCTTTCAGTCAGTCATGATGCCTAGAAATTAACTATTAAAATCACTCTTCAATGGTTTATTTCTTTTAATTTTTTCTTGTGAGTTTCAAATGACAATAGGAAGAGTAAGTGCCTGTTAATTCATTTGCCCATTTACTCTCATTGGTTTATCCATGTACTAACAAACATTTGGGGGGAACATTGTTATAGATCCCACACTTTATTTCCTGTGTAGATTTCAGAGTGATTTAAGAATCAAAGCATCCAAGAAGCCCCCCTTGCTCCCTGACAGCACAGATTATCAGCTATGATGCCTATTGAAGGAGAGACCTCACGGCATCAAGCTTAACTAATAATTTCTAGGGTATAGATCATCATGAGGTACAAAAAAGGCAGGGCGAGGTATGTCACTCTCATGTGGTTCTCTGGGGAACTTCCTGCCACAGTGAGCATGCTCTGGCCACATCAGCCTGTGAGATCTCTACATGATGTGTGTGGCTTGCATCACTAGCAAAAAGAGAGCAGAGCTATGTCAGGTGTGATGTTTTTTCATCTTATGCTCATGGAGTTGCTCAGCTTCTGTGAGGTATTCCAGGGGGCCATGCTCCATGTATCCATAGATTCCAGGTTTATTCACCACAGTGATCCAATACAAATGATACACTCCCAAAACCATTTAGCTTGTTTTCCAGGTCTGCCATTAGCAATTTTACACAAAGAATTTTACACAAAGAAATAACATAGCAAGAGAATGGACTGTGAACCTTCTGCTTTATCAATTAACATCCCATTACCCATCATGAGACACACTCATTACCCAGAGTGAGATAGGAGGCCACCAGAGAGCTATTAGGGTGAACTTGATGGTTTTTGCCTGGCATTGGCCTGGACAAATCAGGTAGAATCATTCCATTGCATACTTGCATGGAAGTTGACAGAGAAAAAACAGTGGACCGCTACATTTCATGAATATTTTGCTAAACATTTTCTATAGCCGAACTCTCAAAGTGTCAGGCATTCCCTTCCATATCTCGGAATGGACACTGCTACCACGAATACATCTGTGCTACTTGCCAGTGTTTGTTGAGCACTTACTATATGGCAGGCATTATGATGAGCATTAACATGTGAAATCTATTTACTTCTGACAGCCCTGCGAGATGGGTACTATTAATCTTATCCACTTGTGAGGCTCAGAGAAGTTACACACACCAGTTCCATGAGAAAGCCAGAACTCCGTGCAGCCAGACCGAATCAATCAAAGTCTGGGATCTCAACCACTACCCTGTCCCAATCATGGTAGAGGACCACTGACTGAATGAGGTGGCTCAAAAGCTCCAGGAGCCCTCTCATCTCCTGAAGACCCAAGAGCTAAGGGAGAGCGTCCTCCCCAAGGAACAAGTTCCCTTTCTAGACTATTCTCTGGGTGGAGCAGTATCCCATATATTAGTCTACCTTCCTAGGGAGAATTCAGACTAAGAGTTGTATAGAGCGTGGTGCTAATGTGGGCCCAGACTGGAGATGACAAATAAAGTCTTAGAGGAACATGAACCTTTATTAACCCCTGTAGTTGCCCAGGAATTGTTCATAACTTCCTCTATTTAGGTGTACCCTGAACAGTAAATTCATGAAGGGACTTCAGTGGTTGAGAGAACATCCCAGGGTGGCACCTAGCAGTATCCAGTATCTCCTGAAAGATACTTGAGGCCAATTTTTGTACTCTAGTCAACAGAAAGTGTTGTCGTGTCCCCACTGCACAAAAGAGCAAAAACAGAAGCCCCTCCTATCTGTTCCCAAAGTCAGTGGTGTTTCAGATCACTTCCTTGAATTCAGAGCTCTAGATACTGAATAACCTCCTATTATACTGCAAAAGGCCTTCTTGGCATTGTTGTCAAGCTTAAAGAACAGTATCAAGACTTATAAGGCTAAAACTCAAAGGATTCTTTGAGGTAAATGAAAATACTTTTCCAGGATTACCAAGAAAAAAAGATTTTAATCATTGTGAATTTTGTTATTGATCTGGGGTAGTATTTTTTCTTCTGCAGTAACAGAGACAGTTTTCAGAAAGAAATTGGTTGTGCACAATCAAGACAAAGACCATTTGGAGGCAACACACATCTGTGGCTACTGAGTGCCCGTTTTGAATTACATTTAAATTGCCTGAAGAGCATTTGGCAAATGGAAAATTTTAAGTTGGTTTAAGCTCTTCCATGGACAATTTAGGTTTTGTACTGTTATTGTTATACTGTGCTTTTGCATTCAAATCTTTTCAACCAGCATGGAAAAGAGAAAACATTGTGTTAAAGGCTTTTTAATGACATAGTAACTCCTCTTGACAAACAGTGGATCTGTTCCATTATCTTATCTGCCAAAAAAGAAATATCTTCCAGGAGAATAATATGTGCTTAATCATGAAAGACTTCAGCTTTGAAAGCTTCAAATGATAGAATCAGCAACAGAAATAAGTACTCCACATCCCCAAATTAGATGTGTTCTTTTGATTATCTTGCAGTAACATCTGTGGTAACAATACTTTCTGGAAACCACTGCTGATAAACTCAAATAGCTGTACTAAGTTGGCCTGGTTTCTCATGTCAAAAATCAGTGACTGAACCAAGCATGGGATTGCCCCTCTCCTCATCATTGTCCTTTGGCTTTACTGCCCCACCAGAAGCTCAAGGAGACTGCTGTGCGCTCTGACCTCCAAACACAGCAGACCTCTAATTCCGCACCTCTCCCTGGGGGTGACCGTCATCCCAGGTACAATCAGACCCATCAACTACAATGAAGCCATCATTACTTTCCTTGGTTTGAGGGTTACATAATTACAAGCAAAAGGCAATTTATGAATTTTAAAAATGCACTCAGTCTGAATAGCTCCCAGACAACTCTCCATAGTTATCTTTATCCCCAAACCAGGCTAGTTTACATGTAAGGACTCAGGTTAAAGAGTTCTAAAGCCCATCTGACCTGTGTGGGCCCAGATCAGAGGTAGCACATATAGATGTCACTCTGGCAATATCTAGTCATGAACAGGAAATTCTATGACTTGACCTCTCAAGAAATAGAACCTAAGCTTCTTCCAAATGTGTGGGTCTGTGTGCTGCAGGTTTATGAATTTATTAAAACACATTTATATTATGATGATAGAAAATATCAGATCCATTCAGATCAGCATCAGAGAGGGTGGTGTGCTTATCTTGGGAGGGGATGAGTTGAGAATCTGATGACAGGCATATTAAAATAGCAAAGGTTTTGGAGGCAAGTGTGCCCTTGGTTGTCAAAATACTGACAGATGCTGAATTTCTGAGAGATGTTGAGCTTTGGGGATACTAAAGAGGAGAATGTTAAGAATTTTCCATGTCCCTACTTTAAAATCATTCATTCTTCACCCTATTTCACCTCTCCATAAAGGAGAGAACATATGTTGTACAGCAGAACTAGGAAGAAGCACTTATTTTTCCAGAACCACTAAGTACTTTATTATCCATGGTCCAAATCAAACCCAAGAGACAGAAAAAGCTGTCTTATATCTTAGGTGAAATATTATCAGTGCTGAAACAGAATCAGGGAATTTGGTTCTCACAACATTATAGTTGTTATGAAAAGTATAGCAGAAGAAATAGAAAACCCTGAACAAATGATATAATCTAAAAATATAGTTTGATAATCCTCCCTCATCCATCAGAAAAAGTAGCATAACAAACATGATTAGCTAGGATGTGGAGTAAAGGAAACCCCTGTGCACTGTTGGTGGGAATGCAGATTGGAGCAGCTACTGTGGAAAACCATATGGAGTGTCCTCAAACAATTAAAAATGGACGTGCTCTATGGCCAAGTGATTCCCCTTCTTGGAATACATGCAAGGAAACCCGATACACTGAATGAAAAGAATATATGCACCCCTATGTTCATTGCAGCATTATTTACGATCGCCAACTTTTAAAAGCAGCACAAGGCCCATCAATGGCTGAATGGATAAAAAAACTGTGGTACATTTACACAGTGGAATACTACTTGGCCATAAAAAAGAAGGAAATTTTACCTTTTGCGACAGCCTGGATAGAACTGGAGTGAGTATTACAGTTAGAGAAAGACAAATATCATATGATTTCATTTATATGTGAATCCTAATGAACAAAATAAAAGAGACTCACAGAACCAAAGAACAGACTGGCAGCTGACAGAGAGGAAGGGAGCTTGGGGGGCTGTGTAAGAAAAGTGAAGGGATTAGGCAAAAAAGAAAAAGAAAGACAACAACTCATAGATGAACAGTATGATGATTACCAGAGGGCAAGGGGTTGGGGGAGGCAGCAGAGGGTGAAGGGGGGCTACATGGTGACAGAAGAAAACCTGATTGTGGGTGCCAAACTCACAACACAATATACGGATGATGTATTATAGATCTGTACACCTGAAACCTGTATAATTTTAGTAACCCATGTCACCCTAATAAATTCAAAAATTTTTTTAAAAAACACAATCAAAACATAACCCAAAAGTAATGTACATTAAAAGGATTACAGTATTCTCATATATGCCTCATTGATAAGATTAGCTATAGATAGTTTTGCAGAAAAGAATTTTAATATAAAATCATTCTCATAGGATATTAGGTTCTTAAATAGCATACAAAATTTAGGTTTGAGTATGCTTATGTATCTCTAAAATAAGTTTCTTTTATTCAGGTATCTTTTTACTCGTATGTAATGTATGATAAAGAGTTTGATGATCTTGATGGTGGTAATGATGTTTTGAACAGCTGCAGCAGTATATTCATAACCTGATTTTATTTGGTCTATGTTAAAATCCAGATGCAGAAAGATTCCACCCAAACTTGGGGGAAAATGTATGGCTGTTCAAAATGAACTGAAATACATTTTTTAAAGAATATTAATAATGTAAATGCCTTTTATATCTAAATGTTTAAAAGCGGAATAAAAACGAAACTCATTAAACAGTATCTGTGGTCAATTTAGATGTTAAAAATCTGACTGAATTGACTGATAATGCAAAGAAAGACTGCCAATGTGAACATGACGTGAGTGTTTATTTTAATTAAGGAAGAGATAGTGGTCTTGATGATTTTGAAAGAATCTGTAAAATTCTCTGCACTTGAGCAGGGCTAATGCGGACAGCTGCCAACATTTGTGCCTTTCTGCAAGTGGACATTTTTAGCAGCGCTTCACCACAATGCTTATGAGAATCTGCCGAATCTATCACAGGTTGGTTATATTTTTCTTGGTTGCCATAGAAGCTGATCACAGAGTCTGCAATCACTAGTTAAAGGTCAATTTGATATGAATGCTGAATTTATCTGGGGTAACCATATTGTGGCCCAATTAGTTTGATAATTGGAATTGGATGAATTACGTGTTGACACAAACAACTGCGCTCCAGTTTACCCTGAAAATGCTTGTTCTCGGGAGCCCTAGAGACATGTATATTCTCATCCTGCGAATCACACAAAGGAATCAGGAGCATCACCGAGTTGTAGCTTGTCAAGTCCAAGTTTCTGAATGACACTAGTCATCTTTTGCTCTACATTCTCAACTTTCAGTAATTACATGTATTTCTTAGAAAAATGTTTCTGAGTCAGGATAGTTCTCCTAAACAGAACTGGCTTAGAAATATGCCTTAGGGCTGAAGGGGATGCTGTTCCCTGCTTTTCTAGCATTCCCCAATACCGAAAAATTGGATGGTTTGAAGGTCATATCGAAATGCCCTACACACATTTACCACCACCATTTGGCATGTGGTAGAGGAAGGAAAGAACTCAACCTGAAACAAATTTTTACTGCTACTCACAACGTCCCTGAGGCGAGCTAGGCCCACGGAGCAAAATCATCGTCATCTGGAGAAGGGCAAGTGTAAACAAGAAATAAAAGGTAACAGGCCAGCAACCCTTCTTTCCCAGGCCCAGGAGGATTTTTAGGCAACAACTCAATGAATTTTTCTCTCACTGCTATTTAATGTTGTTGCCCGTGATAAACTAAGCCAACTGTGGACGCAGTGTAAGATCTGGTTTACCCTCTTCGTTACGTTACACTCACGCAGAGAAGCCATCAGAATTAAAAGTGACATTCTACAGTTGCCCCAGAAGTCATAGTAAAAAGTGAACCTTGGAATTTGTGATAAAGGTTCGTATCTTTAGAGGAGGAAAATCTAATCGCATCTTCCCTCCACAAGACAGGCAGTCAATCAAACAGAATCTAAACCCAGGATGGAGAGGGAGCACAGAGGTGCACTCTACACCCCTTGGTGTGATCGAATTCCATGCCTATCCTGTTTTCTTAGATGGGCTCCCGAGTCAAGGAAGAGGTAAGCCTCTAGACAGGTGCTCCAAATAGTTATTCTTGTTTTGGTACTACATATAGTACAAGATGAATATATATATTTAGGATGGAGCAAAACTAGGTTTACATGTGAGTATACAAAATAGTTTATTCTTGTATTCTTATTTACTAATTCTTGTATCATTTTTCATATGATCAACTATAAATTTACTTTTCCCCACCCTGTATGTATATGTGTGTGTGTGTGTGTGTATCTTATATCTTACATCTTACCATTGTGAATATGTAGTTTAGATAAAAATAAATATATAAATTGAATAAGTCTATCTTTTATTCTTTTATTCTTCCTTAATTATGCGATATATGATCAATATAAAAGAGGATCAGGAAATTTCTCTTCGGTGCTGAACAAGTACAAAATTAAACAGAGTAAGGGATGGCTGTCTAATCTGGGGTTGTAGCCCTCCTAAGACTGCATTATTGCAGAGAGGCCCTGTTATTGTTCTCAGGGGAAAGCCTGAAGCAGCGAGAGAGAAAAGAAGCACAATAATGAGGGAAGGCTTTCTGCTGAGATTGTCCAGTTGCTGTGTAAGTGGAGAACCGTGACTAGCATTTATTTTCCCCAAGATATGGAAAGCCAACTTGAATACTGAGATAAACTCAATAATCAGCCAATAACTGAACATGCAGTGATATCCTGACTTCACATTCTTGTTACTTACCAACCACAGAGAAAAAGGATTGGGAAGGATGATGAAACAGAAAAAGTGCTGGAAAGTGGTTTTTACCCATTCTCAAGTGGATAGATTTTAGCAAACAGAACTTGGTCTAGCCATGGGCTAGGGTAAGTTCTGGCTGTTTGGCCCAAGGTATATATTTAACAGGGACAAAAAGAGTATTTAAAATCACAATTTACCTCTAGGAGGGAGGGTTGGTTCTACAAAAAAAGTCATCTGGAAGGAGGAAGGTGATACTCATCTCCCAGGTGGCCAAACATCTAAGGGGTTGTCCCTATTTAACTCACATCTGATGTGGTCGAAGATGTGAGGGCATGAAAGAGACAACTCTACAACTGTGCTCCAGTGAGGAGTGTTTCCAGTGATCAGAGGAGAAAGCTCCAAAATGGAAGTATGTGCACAAGTTCATTTTTAAGAAACGTGTATGATGGAGGTCCAGTTTTATTCTTTTGCATGTGGCTAACCAGTTTTCCCACCACCACTTACTGAAGATAATATTCTTTCCTCATTGTGTGTTCTTGGTGCCCTTCTCAAATATTAGGTGACCACATATGCATGGGTTTATCTCTGGGCTCTCTATTCTGTTTCTCTTCTCTATGTGCGTATTTTTACACCAGTACCATACTGCTGTGATTACTGTAGCTTTGTAATATAGTTTGACATCAGAAAATGGGGTGCCTCAAGCTTTGTTAGTCTCAAGATTGCCTTGGCTATTTGGGATCTTTTGTGGTTCCACACAAATGTTAGGATAATTTTTTCTATTTCTGTGGAAAATTCCATTGGAATTTTGATAGAAATTGTATTGAATCCGTAGATTTCTATAGGCACTATGAATATTTTCTCAACATTAATTCTTCCAATCCAAGATCATAGGAAATCTTTTCATTTATTTGTGTCTTCTTCAATTCTTTCATCAATGTCTTATAGTTTTCAGTATATATGTTTTTATGTCCTTGGTTAAATTTTTTCCTAAGTATTTTATTGATTTTGATGCTATTGTAAGTGGGATTGCTTTCTGTAGTTCTCTTTCAGACAGTTTCTTACTAGGGTATATAAATGCAACTGATTTTTGTATGTCAATTTCATATCCTGCAACTTTACTGAATTCATTTGGAGCCAATTTGTTAGCAAGACTCCACCGAGTAAGTGTAGTTTTGTGGCAAAGAGCACAGATGCAGAGACTCCGCAACTCTAATTTTATGATCTCAGTCAAGTTACTAAATCTTTGAATCTGTAGATTCTTTATTTGTAAAATAATAGTGATAATAAGAGTAACTATCTCAGAAAGTATTGTGAAATTTTAGTGAGAAAATGCATACTCAGCACAGTGCCTGAACAGTGGTTAAGTCTCCATAGATGTTACCTATTTCTACCCATTCCTTCACAAGCCCACCACTACTCAGAGTGTTCCCTGTAGCAAAGATCAGAAGACACAGACGTGTGTATGCAACTTATGCACCCCTAAGGGTATACTTGTATTCTCATATTTTCATATATATACATATATATACATACATATACTTGTATGTATGTATATGTGTGTGTGTGTATGACTATTAGAGTGTCGGCACCTTACCTGTCCCGAGCAAGAGTCTTACTTTATTTGCTGTGCATGAACTTCATACATGGAGAGGGGAGGAGGGAAGATGTGGGAGGAAGTAGCAGAAAGTGGAAAACCAGGTAGCATAGAGGGAAAGGGGAAAGCCAGTTGCCAGTTCCTGACAACTGCTATTGTCAGAATTGGTAAATGTGGTTAGTTGGCAGAGCACCAGATTGGCCCGCTAAATTTGGATTGTGCAGGTCTGAATATTCTCTTTTTTATGTAGCTCACATCTTTTTCTTATTGTCAACATTTACTATAACTATTTTTAGCACTTCTGGCAACTGTAGGAAAAGCATTTAATATTTCTTTGTTGAAGAAGCAAAACACAGTATGAAAAATTGAGCCATTTTTTCCTGCAAAATTTGCATGAGGATAGTGTCCACTTAGAAAACTTATCACCCCAGTTTTTGTATATCCTCATTTAATACACGTTAAGAATTTGTTTGAACTTTTAGAGCAACTTTTCATTTTTCTTTGTCAATATAAGTGTTTCCATTACACTTATGGAGCCACAAAATGATCTCTAAGAAGGTAGTGAAGAAAGTGATAGTAACACTTGACATATTTCTCATTTAGCTGATGGGTTTCCATTAAACATGCTATTAAAGTGAGACAGGATGGTTCAAAGCACAAGTAATGGGCCAAATGCCTTTTACCTACGTGTCAGTGGGTCCAACATCTTTGTTAGGAAGTTCTGACCATAGGTAAATTTTTCAGTAATGCAAAGGTGTAATTCCAGAAAGGTTCCCCGAAGAATAGCCCATTCACCATATGACCACTTAGAGAAAAGAGCATGAGATTAGGAATTATAAAACCTGAATTCTAATCTCAATGATCACTACTTTATTTCTGTCTTTCTTTAAATTTTATTTTATTGATTATGCTATTACAATTGTTCGATTTTTCCCCTCTGCTCCCCTCCACTCAGCACCCCCAACTCCCTCAGGCAATCCCCACACTATTGTTCAGGTCCATGTGGTACAACTTCTTTGAATACTCCATTTCCTTTACAGTACTTTTCATCCCCAGGGCTATTCTGTAACTACCTATTTGTACTTCTTAATCCCCTCACCTCTTCACACATTCCCCACAACCCTCTCCCACCTGGCAGCCATCGAAGTCCTCTCCCTATCCATGATTCTGTCTCTGTTCTTCGTGTTTGCTTAGTTTGTTTTTTATATTAAATTTTTGACAAACATATTTTTTTTGCCATTTTATTGTTCATACTTTTGATATTCTTCTTGAATAAGTCTCTTAACATTTCATATAATAATAGTTTGGTGATAATGAACTCCTTTAGTTTTTTCCTGTCTGGGAAGCTCTTTATCTGCCCTTCAGTTCTAAGTGGTAGCTTTGCTGGGTGGAGCAATCTTGGCTGTAGGCCCCTGCTTTTCATGACTTGAGTATTTCTTGATAATCCCTTCTAGCCTGCAAAGAGTTTCTATTGAAAAATCAGCTGACAGTCTTATGGGAACTCCCCTATAGGTAACTAACTTCTTTTCTCTTGCTGCTTTTAAGATTCTCTGTCTTTAACCTTTGGCATTTTAATTATGATGTGTCTTGTAGTGGGCTTCTGTATCCATCTTGTTTGGGACGCTCTGTGCTTCCTGGATTTGCATGTCTATTTCCTTTACCAAATTAGGGAAAGGTTTTTTTTTCATTATTTTTTCAAATAGATTTCCAATATCTTGCTCTTTCTCTTCTCCTTCTGGCACCCCTATAATGCAAATGTTGAACCTCTTGAAGTTGTCCCAGAAGTTCCTTACACTGTTCTCATATTTTTTGGATTCTTTTTTCTTCTTGTTGTTCTGATTGGTTGTTTTTTGCTTCCTCGTGTTCCAAATCATTGATTTGATTCTCAGCTTCACCCACTCTACTGCTGTTTCCCTATAAATTGTTCTTTATTTAGTGTATCCTTCATTTCTGACTGGATCTTTTTTTATGCTGCTGAGGTCCTAAGTTCCTCAAGCATCCTTACAACCAATGTTTTAAACTCTGCATCTGTTAGATTGCTTACCTCCATTTTATTTGTTTTTTTTTTCTGGAGTTTTGATCTGTTCTTTCATTTAGACCACATTTCTTTGTCTCCTCATTTTCACAGCCTCCCTGTGTTTGGTTCTATGTATTAAGTAGAGCTACTATAACTCCATGCCTTGATAGTGTGGCCTAATGTAGTAGGTGTCCTGTAGGGTCCAGTGACACAGCCTCCCCTATCACCTAACCTGGGTACTTGAGGTGCACCCTTCATGTGTGCTAACTATACCCTCCTCTTATAGTTGAGGCTTGATTGTGGATGGCAGGTCAATGGGAGGGATTTACCTAAGCCAATCAGCTACAAGGACTGGCTGTGACCACTGACTGCCAACCTCTGCCCACCATGGAGGATCATCTGTGCAGGGGCAGGATGGTGGTGCTCAGACGTGGTCTGTAGCTGTCCACTGTGTGTGTAGGCTCTAGGGTTTCCAAGGTGGTGCAGGCCAAGGTCAACCCCCACCTGTGTTTTGCCCAGTGCCACCCTGCCTGAGCTATAAAGCAATCTGAGATGGCTGCTACTTGTGCTGGGCTTGGAGATTCCCAGGTGAAGCCAAACTGTGAATCTAGGGTGACTGCTGCTAGTGCCTGGCCTTGTGCTCACTGAGGCCAGCTGTTGCTTGTTTGAGAGGATATAGGAAGTTGTGAAGCATGATCCAAGACCAGACATTTATATGGAAAAGCAGCTTGGGTGGGCCCATAAGTTGGGAGGGGTTTCTAGGGACTCCAGGTGGGGGCAGGTGGTGGCAAACAGTGTTAGCCAGGTTGATGGAGTCTCAGATATGGCACCAACCTGCCAGTTCTCTGGCTGTGTTGCGGGGGGTTCAAAAAAGGGACAATTATCTCTGCTCACCTTGATGCCAGACATGTCAGTTCTTCCTTTTTGCCACTGGTGCCTTTGAAGTTGCTTCCATGGTGCTGGAGCTCATTGCGAGTGAGTCAGAGTAAGTCCATGTGTGGATTCTTTAAGAGGAACTGTTTGGGGTTCCAGAAGTTTCTTTCACAGACTCAATCCTAGCTGGTTTTCGCAGCTAGAAGTTGTGGGGATTTATCTCCCTGGCACTGGAACCCTGAGCTGGTGTGCCTGGTGTGGAGCTGGGACTCCTCACTCTCTATACATCCCTCCCAAATTTTTATCTACCATATGGGGATATGGGATCAATCTGTTGGTTTTGAGTGATGGTTGTTCTATATCTTAGTTGTAATTTTTATGTGGTTGTGCGAGGAGGTGAGCTATGTCTGCCTTTGCTTATACAAAGAGAACTGAATAAGGAATATACATAACCCACAAAATTGTTGGGAAAGTGAAGAAGCAGACACCAGGCATAGCTTCTGGGAATAACTATGGTGCTGATATCACCACCAAGGTGACTGATGCCTCTTCAAAATATGGGAGGAGACACCAGAGCAGCAAGATCTGTGCATACATCATCTCTGCCACATTCACACACAATATGGATACCTCCCATTCTCCTTGTCTCCTTGTCTTTTGAGATAGAAGTGCAATCACTATCAAAATTCAAATGTCATTATGTTCACAAAATATAACAACAATCCTAAAATTTGTATGGAACCAAAAAAGACCCTAAGTAGACAAAGCAATCTTAAGAGAAAAACAAAGCTGGAGGCATCATTGTCTTTGATTTCAAATTATATTACAAAGCTATAATAATCAAAACAATATGGTATTTGCATGAAAACAGACACATAGATCAATGAAACAGAATACTGAGCACAGAAATACACCCAGCATATCTGGTCAACTAATTTACAACAAAAGAGCCAAGACTACATAATGGGGAAAAGATAGTCTTTTCTATAAATGGAGTTGGGAAAACTGGACAGTCACATGCAAGAGAAGAAAATTGCATCCCTATCTTTCACCACACACAAAAGTTTCACCACACTCAAAATTGATTAAAAATTTGAACATAAAACTCCTACAAGAAAACATAGGAGTAAGCTCCTAGACATTGGTAGGGCAATGTTTTTTTTATGTAACATCAAAATTAAAGGCAACAAAAGTAAAAATAAACAAGTGGGACTACATCAAACTAAGAAGTTTGTGAACAGAAAAGGAAATCATCAACAAAATGAAAAAACAATCTATGAAATGAGAGAAAATATTTACAAATCATATATCTAACAAGGGGTTAATATCCAAAATATATAAAGAACTCATAAAACTCAATAGAAAAACAAGGGACAGCCCAATTTAAAAATGAGCAGAGAAGCTGAGTAGACATTTTCCCAAACAAGACATACAATTGCCTACAAGTACCCAAAAATGTGCTCAACATCTCTAATCATCAGAGAAATGCAAATCCAAACCACAATGATACATCACCTCACAGCTGTTATACTTGTTAGGATGGCTATTATAAAAAAGAGAAGAAATAATGAGTATTGATGAGGATGTGAAGAAAAGAGAACTCTTGTGTGCTCTTGGTGGGAATATAAAATGGTACAAGTATGCAAACAGTACAGAGGTTTCTCAAAAAATTCAAAATGATCCAGTAATTCCACTTCAGACTATTTGTCTGAAGGAAACAAAAACACTATCTAAAAATGATATGTGCACCCCCATGTTGGTTGCAGCATTGTTGACAATGGCCAAGATACAAAAGCAACCCGAGGGTCTCTTGACAGATGAATCTCTTTCAATAATTGACTGTTTAAACAAAAATATTAGCAATGTAGCATGGGGTTTCTCACATATAGAAAAGTAAAATGTTTGATAAAATAGCACAACAGTTGGGAGGAGAGAAATGAAACTATACTATTATAAAATTCTTATACTATAAATAAGGTGACCAACTATCTCAGCTTACCTGGAACAGAGGAGTTTCCTGTGACACCTGACTTTCAGTGTTGAACTAAGACAGTTCCAGGAAAGCTGAGATCATTTGTCACACTAATACATCAGGTGGTATAATGTCACTTAAATGTAGATTGCAGTAATCAAACTGACTTTGGCCTGTCCCCTTAACCTCTCTGTGCCTTGGTTTACTCATGTCTAAAATCAGGAACGATAATGCCCTCTTATTACTGTCACAGCAAGAATTTAATTATATGATGCATGTAAAGTGTTTGGCACATACTAGAGATTAATAAATGTTAGCTGTTATTATGGTCTAATTTCACTTTGGAAAAAAAAATCAGTTACATCGTAGAGAATGAATAAGAGAAAACATGAAAGTAACCAGAGAGACAATTAACAGGCTAGTACAGTAAATACACCAAAGATGATGAGGGCCAGAGCTAAGAATAGGACATTTGTATGAAAATAAATTTAAAAACTCTGCCCGGCTGGTGTAGCTCAGTGGATTGAGTGCGGGCTGGGAACCAAAAGGTCCCGGTTCGATTCCCAGTCAGGGCACATGCCTGGGTTGCAGGCCAGGTCCCCAGTGAGGGCCATGTGTGAGAGGCAACCATACATTGCTCTTTCTCCCTCCCTTCTCCTCTCTCTAAAAATAAATAAAAATAAAATCTTAAAAAAATATATTAAGCTTATAAAAAAAAATAAATAAAAATAAAAAAAATAAATTTAAAAACTCAAAAGAAAGAAGAATCCCCAGGGTTCAGTGGCACCTTCTTTCAATATGTTCATTGAGTACCTACTATGTTCCAGGCACTATGCTATGGCATGGAGGGTGCAACCAAATCAGGGCGCATTTGTCTGCACTAGACCCAGTGCTTAGAAATTATTTTATGTTTCAATTTTCACCCACGAATTCAAATATTTGTTAGTTTATAGATTCATCTAATGAGTCACATTTCTCCTCTGGGTATAAAAACATAAAAGAGAGACAGAGAGAGAAACAGAGAGGGAGGGAAGCAATCTTTAGAGTCAAAATATGAAAACATTTTTTAGACCCAGACAGAAAGACCCATAAAAACCATTGTCTTAGCAATTTATTTTTATACAATAAAATTACTTTAGGTTTTAGATATTCATCAAAGCATATGATGACAATATTGGATATTGCCTGTGAAGACGTTTTCTATGTTAGGAGAGATTATCATTAAAGATGGGAGATTTTTGATTGACGACTTTTAAACTATATTTTGTTAAATTTTAGAAAATATACACTTTGATGCTTTCTTATCATTCAGGTATTTCAGAAAATTTGTACATGCTGCATGAGATACAAATTTGGCTCACAGAGCTGTTCCTGGATGAATTAAGGTTAAAATTAATATCACTTGTGTATAATATGGCTTCTGGCACTTTGACAAATGGCTGATGATTCAAGAAACATAAAGATGAGATGATTCCTACATTATAAAGAAGGATCAGATTTTTGGTGAGTTTTTTTTAGCACAGGTTTTTAATTTGTTTTGCTTTGAAGTCCAGAAGATTTATCTACTTATTTATTTATTTCTTATTATTGTAATACATTTATTTTTTGTTTCTGATGAGTAATATTTAGAACATAATAGACAACTAAAATTGTTTAATATTGTCAGTAATGCTAAAGAAGAGATCACAAACTTTTTAGATTCTTGAGGGAAATAAACATTATCTGAAGTATTATGGACAAAATGACTGGTCTTTTGTAGCCAAAGAGGAAGGAGGTGATAAAGAAAGCACAGAGTGGTGCTTTATTTCAAAAAGTACAACATTTAGATTTAATACCATGCACACAATGTATTTCATTTTCTCTCAAGCTTTCTACCTTTGAGATGTGATGACCTTAATTCATACATAGAAAAAGTAGACAACCAAATCTTCACAGAAAGGAAGGAAATACCAGATCAGGTCTTAGACTGAACAGAATGACAATTCTGTCATCATACTCTGAGTACTCTGAGTCATCAGGTTCTCTGCTTTAAGGAATAGAGGTGAGAAAAAGACACACACACACACACACACAGTGCCTGCTCTCAAGAAGCTTCCTGTCTCCCCAGGGAAACAGAGCCAATCACTGGCAGTGGCTATGACAGGGGGTGTGAGAACTTTGAAGTCCTTAAGGGATTCTTTTAAAGACCTTAGATAAAAAGCCTTACTTTATTACAAATCAGGAAAGGGGCCTGCTAAGGTCAATCCAAGAAGAGAGACCCTTGGAGCTTTCTTTATGATCATTATTGGTGCTCCATGTAGTGCTGAAGACTTTGCCTATGGTTTCACAGTACCAATTTTTCTGATACACATAAAGCAATATTTTTTCCATTCTGGAAACATGTAAGACATTTTTATAACCATATGCAATATGAAACTAAAAGTCAAGACTTTAATTTACCAGTTCTCAGTAAATGCACCCAAAAGGAACAATAGCTTCTCTCATTTCTTCTTTCTACCAGTTCATTCCCTTCACCAGCCAAGAATCAATTCCCAGTGCTTACAGATGAGGAATCATAACAAAGAACCCTGCGTCTGCTTGAAGATCCAAGAAAAGGTGTTCTTTCAAGAAGGAAAGCAGCATCCTCCTTAAACTGCAGAACCCAGACCTGGTTCACTGCATCCTTGCTGCCAGTGCACAACTCTGCCCTTTCCTGGCTCTACACTGTATGCCATGGAGGGACCATGGTGTGGTGGACGGAATGTCTGTGTCCTCCCAAAATTCCTGTGTTGAAATTCTAATCTTCTATATGATGGTAGCAGGAGGTAAGACCTTTGGGAAGTAGTTAGATAATAAGGATGGAGCCCTCAAGAATGGGATTAGTGTCCTCATAAGGAGAGACAAAAGAGCTTGCTTTCTATCTCTGCTCTCTTCCATGTGAGGATACAAGAATACGACACTCATTTGCAAACCAAAAAGTGGGCTTTCATCAGACACTAGATCTGCCATCATATTGATCTTGAACTTCTCAGCTAACAGGACTGTGATAAAATAAATGTTTGATTTTTAAGGCACCCAGTTTATGGTAATTAGCCCAAGCTGACTAAGATACAGAGAAGAAATCTTCTCCATTTCATTCTCCCACAAAAGAATTCAGTGTAAAATTTTGCAGTGCATATATATTTATAAAGCCTGATCACCTAAAATCCTAGAACCAAAATTATTTATTTTTCTAGGGTTTATAATTTGGAAATATGGAAGAAGCTAGGGGCAAGAAGACACGAAAAGCTCTGTTTGTCCAAGACAGTTTAAATATACCATAACTTGCTTTAATTCCCCAAACCAGCTTTAATTCTTTAAGAATTTTTAAGCCTTTTTCCTACTGAATATATCCAAGGCTCTAAGCCAAAAAAGACCTTTAGAATTTACAAGGTCTAAGATTATAAAAACACATTAATGTATCAAACATCTATAAAGGATTGGCCCGCATTCTGTGTTAGTTTAGTGCCATCAAGTGGACTAGTGGAAGAAGTAAATTCTGAATGTTTTTCTTTCAATCTGACTTGTAGACATTTCTTTCAGCCCCCTCTTATGCCTGGAGGCATTTACCAAAAAGGGAGTAAATTAAGGAAAATCTTGACTTTTAGTTTCACATTACATATGGTTATAATGAATGAAATTGGCCCACATTTTCTTAAAAACTTGATAAAACAGATTGTCATTGTCAACAAATTTTGCTAAGAATCTTTCCATCTACAACACTTATAATAAAAGGGATAGGACTCTATCAAAGTCCAGAAAAGTCTAAGTACTCATGGTTGTAAAAATTAAGTACTTAAGCCCACTACATCATTTATTGAATATTTTTGTGGCACTAGAAATTTTTTAATTGGCCCCCAAAAGGCTTAATAGATATTATGTTCTTTTTTCACAGAAATAAATGTATAGTATAAAAAAGTATTATGAAATAGTTATATAACCACCACCTAAATTATGAAATAGAACATTCTTAGGACTCCAGAAAGACCCTTGGTTACCTCTTCTCTTCTGTCTATAATTTAGCTTCAGACTAAGTAACCCTATTCTTTTTAAATTTTGCCTAAATAGAATTACAGAGTAAGTGTGTGTGTGTGTGTGCCTCTGTGTGTGGGTGAGAGACAATATGTGTTTTTTATTGACTATAGATTTTTTTTTAGGATTTTATTTTTATTTATTTTTAGAGAGAGGGGAAGGGAGGGAGACAGAGAGGGAGAGAAACAGCAATGTATGGTTGCCTCTCACATGGCCCTCACTGGGGACCTGGCCTGCAACCCAGGCATGTGCCCTGACTGGGAATTGAACTGGGACCCTATGGTTCCCAGCCTGCGCTCAATCCACTCAGCTACACCAGGCAGGGCTGACTATAGATTTTTAAGATTCATTTACAAGTACATTGAAGGTTGTATAATGAGCTCATTTTTGCTGCTATATAGTATTCCTTTGAAAGAATTATTTGTCCATTCTGCCACAGGTAGACATCCAGTGCTTCCAATTTCAGGATATTATGAACAACGCCGCCGTGAATGTGCACACACACATGTTTTGGCGCCTCTAATCATACAGTTCTGAGGGTACAGCTAAGACTGTAAACGTAAGAGTGAGTTCCCGTCTTGGGGGATGTATATGTTCAACTTTACCAGCTAATGCCAACAGGTTTTCCAGAGCAGGTGTATAAATTTACATTTCCAACACCAATATGAGAACTTTTGGTGGTGCATATTGTGACCAAAGTTGTTATTATTAGATCTCTTTTTCATTTATTTTAAAGAATCTGCTGTGTGTAATAGCGATATTTTATTTTGGTTTTAATTGGCATTTCCCTGATTATCAATGTGGCTAAGAATAATTTCATACACTTCAAGCATATTGGAGTTCATCTTTTGCAGGGAGCCTGTTCTAGTCTTCCACTTATTTATTAATGGGTGTCTTTTTCATATTGGCTTTTGGAGTGCTTTATATAGTCTGAATTTGATCTTTGTCGTTTATATATGATGCAAATATTTTCTCCTACTTTGTGCCTTGCTCTTCTCTCTTTTAAAGTGTCTTACTGAACAAACATCCTTAGTATTAATGTAGGCTTTTTTAATTATTTAAGTTTCATATTTGGCTTTTAAATTCCAAAGAAATATCTTATTACTGGTTATGTTACCTTGAACATTTGGTTAGATTGGTGTTTGCTGTGTTTTTCTACTGTAGCTGCTCTCTTTCTTGCTGAAACGGATACATATCTTTAGGGGAATAAGTTGAGATGTGGTGAATTCTGCTTCCCCTCAAACTTTTGCCCCCCTAAGTTAGCATTCAGGAGTGGATCTTACCCCTAACATTTATTAATTACTGTATCAATTGCCTAATGTGATTCTCTGTTTCCTGCTTTTATTTTGAACTTATCAGTTGAAATTCTATTGTGAGAAAGAGCTGTCTGTTCTCCCTAATTAATTTATTCAATTACCATATTTTGCTGTATGTAATGTGCACCCATGTTTTCTGTGCTCATATATGGAATATTATGCCCATTATTATACTCATGGTACATAATCATTATACTCATGTATAATGCACATCCTTATTTTTCCTTTAAAATTTTGGGCAAGAAAGTGCACATTATACACAGCAATATTTGGTATTTACTTATATCAAAAATCAATTTTGCTATATATTGTGTGTCAGAAGCAGCCCTCAAAAAGAGATTATACACTGTTACAAACCAGAAGGTAGGGCCACAGGGCCTTGTTAAAGCTGCCACCCTCTCTGAGATTTATAAATTAAGTAGCCACCCTATTTTACATTTAATGTTATATTTAATACCATATGAAATAATAATTTTTAAAGTATTTACCGTAGTTAATTCTCAGGACAGTCCTAAAATAATGGATCTCTCTTATAAATAAAGCACCAAATAAATATTTTTTTCTAAATAACACAACCAAACTATACCCAAGCAAGTTTGTAATAGCCACTTTTAGTCTAGCAAATGGATTAAGAGTGTGTGCTCTGAAAAGACAACCCACAGAATGGGAAAAAAATATTTGTAAACCATACATCTGATAAGAGATTAACATCCAAAATATATAAAGAACTCATACAGTTCAATAGCTAACAACAAATAACCCAATGAAAAAATGGGCAAAGGTCATTAATAATCATTTCTCCAAAGAAGATATATTAAAATCCAACAGATACATGAAAAGATACTGAACATCACAAGTCACTAGGGAAATGCAAATTAAAACGACAATGAGATGTCACCTCACACCTGCTCAAATGGCCATCATCTAAAAGATAAGAGAAGCTTTGGTCAAGACAGTAGATAGGCACTCTCTCTACTATCTTGAGAATGGTACTCTCATCCTGCCACAACTAGATCAAAATAACAACTAAACTTCAGAACATCCATCATTGAGAACCACCTGAAATCTACGTGAACAGAAGCCTATAACTAAGGGTATATATAAGAAGCCATGTCAAGATTCGTAGGAGGGGAACAGATGTGAAATGGGATGGTCCCACACCCACTTGTGGCAGTTAAAAATCAGGAAGGATGTCTCAGTTGCACAGGTTCCCCCTGAGGTACAAGGAGTCCCAGGCCCACACCAGGGCCCTGAGCTTCAGAACAAACCACCCAACAACCTTTACCAGCAACACACTCACGTGGACTCATCAGGCACCAGAACCCTGCTGAAGTCTCCGTGGGGTGGACCCCCTGCATAGCAACTTGTCTGCTCTGTGGTCCCTGCCACCCCCAAAGTCAATGGGCCTGGGAATAATTCCTTCCCAGTGGTGTGCCAACAGCAATTAAGGCTCAACTACAACAAGAGGAATTGCCCAGATCAGATAACTGGGGTGGCTGTGCCACTGGGCCCTACAGAACGCCTACTGCATACAGCCACTCTACCAAGACCAGGAAACATAGGAGTTCTACCTAGTTCATAGAAACAAACACAGGGAGGCAGCCAAAATGAGGACACAAAAAATATGTCCCAAATGAAAGAAAAAAATACAACTCCAGAAAAAGAACTCAACAAAATGGAGACAAGCAATCTACCACATTTCATAATCCTGGTTATAAGGATGCTCAATGACCTCAGTGAGAACTTTAACAAAGAAATAGGAAATATAAAAATAGAGATTGAAAACGTAAAAAAGAACCAGTCAGAAATGAAGAATATTTGAACTGAAATGAAGAATACATTACAAGGAATCAACAATAAAGTAAATGAAGTAGTGAATTAGAAGAGAAGGAAGCAGGAAAAAAAAATCAAAACAGCACAAAGAAAAAAGAATTTAAAAAAATGAGGATAGTATAAGAAGCCTTTGGGACAACTTTAAGTGTACCAACACTCACATAATGTGGTACCAGAAAAAGAAGAGAGAGAGCAATGAGTTGAAAACCTATTTTTTAAAATAATGACAAAAAACTTCCATAATCTGGTGAAGGAAATAGACATACAAGTCTAGGAAGTACAGAGAATCCCAAACAAGATAAACCCAAAGAGTCCCAAACCAAAAACACGTCATAATTAAAATGCCAAAGGTTAAAGACAAAGAGAGAGCTTTAATGCAGCAAGAGAAAAGCAGTTAGTTACCTGCAAAGGAGCTGCCATAGGCTATGAGCTAATTTTTCAACACAAACTTTGCAGGCCATCAGAGATAAGCAAGAAATATTCAAAGTGATGAAATACAAAGACCTACAACCAAGATTATTCTACCCAGCAAAGCTACCATTTAGGAGCAAAGGTCAGATAAAGAGTTTCCCAGACAGGAAAAAACTAAAGAGTTCATCACCAACAAACCAGTGTTACAAGAAATGTTGAAGGGTCTTCTTTAAGGAGGAGAAGGAGAAGAAAAACATTAAAAATATGAATAACAAAATGGCAACAAATATATATCTATCAACAATTACTTTACATGCAAATGGATTAAACGCTCCAATCAAAAAACATGGTGGCAAAATGAATAACAAATAAGAGCCTTATATGCGTTATCTACAAGAAACTCACTTCAGGTCAAAAGACACACACAAACTGTAAGTAAAGGGATGGAAAAAGATATTTCATGAAAATGGAAACAAACAAAATGTGTTTGTAGCAATACTTACGACTAGACAAAAGAGACTTCAAAGCAAAGAGTATACCAAGAGACAAAGAAGGATCCAGCAATTTCACTTCTGGCTATTTATCTGAAGAAACCCAAAACACTAAATTGAAAAGACATATGCACCCATTATTCATTGCAGCATTCTGTACAATATTCAAGATATGGAAGCAACCTAAGTGTCCGTCAGGTAATGAATGGATAAAGTGGTACATATATACAATGGCATATGACAGCTATAAAAAAAGAGTAAAATGTTGCCATCTGCAACAACATGGATGGACCTAGAGGGTACTGTGTTGAGCAAAATAATGGATGTACCAAGAGGGTACTGTGTTGAGCAGAATAAGTCAGACAGAGCAAGACAAATGCCATATGATTGCACTTATATGTGGGATCTAAAAAACAAAGTAAATGAACATACAGAAGAGAAACAGACTCACAGATACAGAGAACATTTTGACATTTTGACTCTTGCTAGATGAAAGGGGAGCTGGAGGAATGGGTATAAAAGGTGAAGGAAGTACAGATTGGTAGTTACAGAATAGTCATGGGAAAGTAAAGTACAGCATAGGGAATATAGTCAATAATATTGTAAAAACTATGTATGGTGTCAGATGGGTACTAGATTTATCAATATGATCACTTCTTAAGTAATATAAATGTCTAATCACTCTTATATGCCTGAAACTAATATAATATTGTACGTTAACTATAATTTAAAAATTTTAAACTTTTTAAACCCCAAGAAGACAAGAGATAACAAATGCTGGCATGGATGTGAAGAAAGGGGAACCATTATGCATTGTTGGGATTGTAAATTGGTTCTGCCACTATGAAAAATGACATGAAGGATCCTCAAAAAAATTAAAAATGGAGCAACCAGCCCTGGCCACATGGGTCAGTTCATTGGAGCTTCATCCCATGCACCAAAAGGTTGTAGGTTCAATTCCTGGTCAGGTCACATACCTAGGTTGTGGGTTTGATCCCCAGTCAAGCCACATAGGGGAGACAACTAATCAATGTCTCTCTGAATCTCTCTCTCTCTCTCTCTCTCTCTCTCGTCTACTCTCTAAAATCAATAAGCATGTTCTCAGGTAAGAATTAAGAAAAGAAAAATTAACTAACTAACTAAATACATACATAAAAATGAAACCACCATACAACTCAGCAATTCCACTTCTGGGAATATGTGTAAACAGAAGATAGCTTCACCTCTTTTTTTTTTTTTATAGTAGCACTATTTACAAGAGCCAAGGCATGGATATAAAATAACATAAGTGTCCATCAGTGGATGAATGTATAAAGAAATTGAGAGGGATACAGGGGTGAGCAGAACAAACAGATAATATAATAATTAACAAATAAATAATAATACAAGAATAAACTCTGATTTTTGTACTCACAACCATAAACCTACTTTTGCCTATTCCTGTAAATATAATGGAATATTATTCAGCCATAAAAATGAGGAAACTCTACCATTTGTGACAATACAAATGGACTTTGAAGGCATTATGCTCAGTGAAATAAGTCACACAGAGAAAGACAAATTTAGTATTATCTCACATATATGTGCAATCTAAAAACAAAGCAAACCAAAACTCACAGAAAAAGAGACAAGACTTGTGTTTCCCAGAGGTGAAGGGAGGGTGGAGATAGGGGAAATTGGAGGCAGATTTTCCAAAAGCACAAACTTTCAGTTATAAGATACGTGAGTACTAAGATAGAATGTACAACATGATGACTATAGCTAACACTCCTGCATGATATATGGGAAAATTGTTAAGAGAATAAACCCTAAGAGTTGTCATCACAAAGAGAAATTTTTTTAAGTTCTTCTCCTTTTATTGTATCTCTATGAGAAGATGGATGTTAGCTGAACCTATTGTGACCTATTCACAATATATCCAAGTCAAACCACATGCTATATGCTTTAAACTTACACAGCGACGTATATAAATCACTTCTCACTAAACCTGGGGCGGGGAAGACTGAGCTCTGAAGTCAGACATAAGTGGATTGAAAGCCATGTTCTGCCATTCACTCATCTTGTGGTCAAGTACAAATTGGGTAATTTTCTACACCTCAGTTTTTTAATAAGTTAAATGGAAATAATATTAGCTTCTTCCTCAAGGGCTGTTACATAGAACACTTGTCTTTTTGGGTAGGCTTAATATTTAACCCATTTCTTTTTGAGGCAATCCTATTATTTGTAGTCCTGTATTTATCCTAGAAATGTATTCCTACTAGAGTCTCAAAGACTATTTTTTTATTGCCCCACTTTAACACTTACACATTGTAGTGTAATTTATTTAGATATCAGTATTTTTCATTACATGTCTGGCTTCCATGGAGCAGGGATCCACTTCGGGGCCCCAACACCTAGAACAATCCCTGGTTTATAATTGGTGGTCGAATGAATAAGTAGACAGAATGAAACAGAACTCATAGATTCACTTCAGTGTTATTTTTGTCAGTATCATGAGCAAATGTGGGGTTGAAAACCAATGTAACAACTGACTACAAGTTTTAATAAAGTACAAATATATGTAGGAAGAAATTTTGTATGTACATATATGACCATTGAAACTATTAAACCACAGCACTTACTCTCACCTTTTCACAGTCCAGCCAAAGTATGAACACAAACCCTTCCCTTAATTTCCTACAGCAGAGCAGAGACTAGACTGACACATGATGAGTTTTTATTAAAGCCCTGAAGATAACAGAAGGAAATTGCAAGTCCAATTGTAACCGATGGCGACATACTAGATGTGGGTGCTATGTGAACCTGCAGACAGAAGACCTTGAGTACTTGGAGCCGTCCACTATCACTGCCTTCTTCTTGCCATTGATGTGCCTCCTTGCTTAGAACACAGCTTACCCCCATGAGGAAGAAGCCATTGTTTCTATACCGTACAAGAATACCTTCAGTGACATAGAGATACCGCAGAGTCCAAGCCTCAAAGAGATTCACAAAGAAACAAATGTGACTTACTGGGGGGGGGAAGGGGCTCCGCCTGCAGGGCTCCCCCACATCTGCCATGGATGAGAATAAGTCTACCAAGAAGTGATCTGCTTGGGGAGGAAAGGTGGCTGATCTCTCAAAGGAGAAGGGCCAAGAGTCTGTTCCTCAGTGGGTTTTTATTGGGTTTAATTTGCATAGGAACACAAATTTAATTTGTATAGGAATACAGGGTGTAAATATAAAGCTCATCAATCATTGTCTGGCAGTAATGATTAAACAATAGATAACATTCAAAGAACTCTGAGGGCTTATTTTGAGTCAGGGTCAGTTAGCTAAAGAGCCATAAAACTTAGGGGAAACAAACTCATTTCATGCTTGGTCCTCTATCATTTAAAATGAGTGTATTAGCAAAGCAGGTTTCACAGGATTTTATATACTCTTTCTTAGGCCTGATCACCCCGGGGAACCCGCCCTTTCCAGCACAGGGCCACACCCACCTCCAGCATTGTTTCAGGCTTAAGTCAGGCAGGGGAAGTAAGGCAGCCAAGAGATAGGAGACTTCTTGCAGACAGAATGAGGACTCAGGCTACGTCAAAGCTGAGGGGTGAGGGTCCATCACCCCCTTTTTCTATAGCACCCTAAGTCCTTCCCTGAGGGCCCCTTCGTGACTGTGCCTGTCTGAGGTCATCCCTTCCTTGAGGAATCTTACCCGTCATTGGCTAACCAGCCATGCACTCAGGGCCAAGCAGGGTGAAGTAAAAGGGGCAGAAGCGGCACCGCTGCCGGGGAGGTAAGCTTTGTCTCCTTAGTGGTTTAGGGTCCCAAGGTCTCTCACTCAGCCTTAGCCATGGGGGGAGGGGTGTGGTTATAGCTTCTGAAACCAGGCAGGGCGATTCCCAACAACTTACCTCAGTTTAGAGTCAACCAACAAGAACTTGTTTCCTGGCCAAGATATTCAAATTCCAAAAAAGGTTCATAATAGGAATTTCTTTTCTCTTCTAAGGACACTACAGTGTGACCACAGGGGTAGGATCTTATTTTATGGATTTGAAAGGACAATTTTCTCATCATCATAATAAGAGCTAATAATCGCTTAGCAGTGCCAAGACTATGTGTAGTAATTATGTTTACTCTTCACAACAGCCCTATGAGGTCAATAGTGTTCTGTCCCACTCTTGGACAAGTGTCTACTTGCCTGAGATTATACGGAGTAAGTAGCATAAACCCAGGTCTGACTCTAGAGCCCAAGTTCTTAACTAAATGTCCAACGTTAGTACAAGGACTATGCCCATGAACTAGCCAAAGCTATGAGGTTATCAGAAAGCTATCATTTCATCCTCCTGGGATATCACAGAAAAACTCTAGATCTTTGCGACAGACACTTGGTCCAAGCATAACTGTCACTTTCTTGATGTGTGATTATGTTAAACAAGTGTGTAAACTCTCTGAGCCTTAGTTTCCTACTTTATTAACTTACGGTGTGGATTGAAAGAGTTAGTGTTTGCAAAGTACCTGGCAGTGCCTGGTACATAGTAGGTGTTAAATAAATGTTAGCTATAATGTTATAACTGAATTACTTATTAATTCTTGTTTTTACCAGGCCCATTAGCATGTATATCTATTTGAAAAGTTCACAGTTAAGTTGAAATCAATAAAAATGTGGGAAACTGTGGCACTAAATAATATTTTTTTAAAGATTTTATTTATTTATTTTCAGAGAGAGGAGAAGGGAGAGAGAAAGAACAATGTATGGTTGCCTCTCACATGGCCCTCACTGGGGACCTGGCCTGCAACCCAGGCATGTGCCCTGACTGGGAAACGAACCGGGACCCTCTGGTTCCCAGCCCGCGCTGTCCACTGAGCTACACCAGCCGGGCCTAAATAATATTCTTATAGGTAGGGTGACCATATAAATTATCATATGAACTGAGGCACCTGAGAGTAAAAAGAAGCACTATTACACTGATATGATTTTTTAAAAATAAATAATAAACACTTTCCATTACAGACCCTAAATATTTTCCTGTGCTTGGAATAGGCAACAGAAAGAAAAAGTGATATGTGGATGGTAATTTTAGGTAACCATATCCTTTACTCTAGGATAATATACCTGTGCATG